>JAEKIV010000074.1:0-115124 GCA_016801325.1 Hypholoma fasciculare
GCCATCAATTTCGATTCTGTACTAATTTAAACTCAGTTGTACCGTCCCTTATATCGAGGATTTCATCCTCATATAAGGGACGATCACCGGCCTAGGATGCCGCAGTATAAAAGCAGTGTCCAAATGAATTTAGTAATAATTTCTCATTTTGCTGTGCTTTCAGTGCTTCGCTTATGTAGACTGCAGCTTGCTCCGCAACCGAAAGTCCGAGACAGCTCACTCCTTAATCAAACATTGAATCTTGTATAGTGGCGGCGTGTTCTGCGCGTTCTCCGGACCGGTCCAGTACCCGCCACTAAACTAGGATGCGGGGTCGCGTGCTTATCGACGTTAATCAACACTAGACTCAATTTTGTGAAGAGCGATTAGTCAAGGATAGCAGAAGCACAACTCGAATAAAATACAAGTATTTCCTCATGCAGATGTACGCTATTTTGATTTTAGAGACGTTACCAGCACCCTTCTGCCTATCATCCTGCAGAATTAGCCTTCCATTAGGTTTCCGGATAGCAACAAGTGGTAAAAAGGCTCAACTATGTGCAGGAAGGCAAGCTTATCTACCTCTGAGAGAGCAGCATTTTATCTGATCCATTTGCTAAGTTATTTGACGGTGGCGCACAGGCCTACCTAGTCTTGGTTTAATACAGCATGTCACATTCATCAGACATATACGCCACATTTTTCCGAGTGTAACATGCTCTGCCGGGAACCAATCAACGGCGTCAAAGCCTGCCTTTCACTGGGCTTATCTTCTCAGAACAGTCAACTCCGGAAATAAAATACGGGGAAAGCCAGCTTGTTCGGGATAATTGAGCCTCCGCCTGTCGACCTGAAATGCAAAAATTATGAAAATGCATAAACTCTTGGCACTTGCCTCGGATAAGCTGCTTCATACTTCAGTGAAGAAATATGATTTTAAAGACGCGATTTAATTCCCAGAAGTTATGAAGAATTTAATGGTGAACGCCATATTAGTTTGTGATTCTATTTCGGTCGGACAGGATAGCACTCACTGCTGGAACTTACACACATAGAATTTATATGTGCGTATATGCCTTTAGTTACTACAGGATAAGAGAACATGTATACCTTATTTTTACTTGACGGATTTCGGCCGTTCAGCGTTGAACGTTGAACATTGGTGACATTGGTGATGTTTCGAACCATTTGTCCATGATTACCTGCTGCAGTGCCGTCTTAATTTGTAAGTATGAAGATCAAAATTAATATTCATAAATATCTTTTCCGATACCAGCACTCAGCGATGTAAAAGGTCCAGAGTAGTAATTGACTTCAACGGATGCCGTGGCCGAACCATCTACAAAATGGAAGCAGAAGGTTGTTTTAATCTGTCTGATGACCAGCTCTTTTATATCAGCGGCGATTATTAGCTTAACTTTCTTGTTGATAGCAAGGATGCCTTTCAAACGGCGAAGCTTTGCTCTTCGGCAGCTGCACTGACATAACAGCACTGTCCTAAAAATAGAACATTAATATTACTCGCTCCCATTTGGTAAATACTGCCTCATTGAGCACGAATGTTATAGCTTGCAGGTTACCCTGGGAGACTGCTGGCGAGGCTAGTCGCTAATAAATAGCTAGCCCACTGCTATTAACTTTAGCTCGGGTATGATGCCATTGATGATTGAAGTTGGTTGAAGTTGCCGACGAGATGCCGAGAGATTGTAAGTAAGATGTTGGTAAGATGATAAAGAAATGGAACCAGCAGAACAGTCAGGGGATCGCATTGGAAGAGGTGAGAGGTGAAATAGTTTAAGTTGGACGAGACCGAGGTGTTTTCAATGTGTTTTTTTTTGCTCTGTGTCGGGCGGCGGCAGCGGCGATCTCTGCTTGCATATATTTGGCAGCGGCCTGCACATAAGGTTATGGTATGACGAGCAGGTGTTTTCTTGAACAGTTAGGATCCGAGCACGCTCGGCGCATTCAGACTCCAATTGTCCTTGCATCTTGCCTGCATCTTTTATCTAATTCGATGCCATGAACCCTCCGCCATCGCTCAGAGACCTCTACATCGACCCCAACCAAGCTTGGGCCTTCGCCCCGCCCACCCCACACGCCTCGGGCAGCGCTATGAACAACAGTGCCCCGTTCGCAGCCGCCCCAGACCCCATCGCCCCCGCATACCAGTGGTCCACGCGCCCCGCGGCGAAGCACAACTCGATCTTTGACCTGTCACCGGAGCTGCGCGACTCGGGCTTCGGCGGGGGCGAGCACGCCGGAGGCGCACATGCCGCGCAGCTGTTCAAGGCGTTCGTCGCCTCGGCTGTGCTGCAGTACACTAGCACGGCTATCGTGATGCCGTGGGAGGTTGGCAAGCTGCTTCTCCAGGTGCAGTGGGTCCCGCGTGACGCGGGCGAGGTGGACGAGATCGAGGTTGGCGAGGACGAGGACGAGGACGCGGTGAGCGTTATGTGCCGTTTTCGCGGCGAGGGTTGCGCTGACTCTTGATTTCGTAGTTGAGTGACAATTCTGAGGAAGAAGACAGCTCGTATTTCACCGACCCGAATGCGACGCCGACGATGTCGAAGCCTCCTGCACCGCGAGCCCGAACGGACTCTCAAGGATATATCATCCGACGGTCCGTGCTAGAGGAAGGCACACGCCCCGAATACATCATTCCCGTTGGTAGTGCCGATGGCGTTTGGGGTATGATGAAGCGCGTCGGGCGCTTTAGATTTGAGGGCTGGCTTTCACTATGGAAAGGTGTGTGTACGAATTTAACGGCAACATATGTTCTGATTATGGTGTCCACAGGTCTTTTAACTTCCTGTCTAACGGAAGTCGTGTCTGATACACTGCAGCCGATGATAAATGGCTTTTTGCAGTCTCTACTTTTCCCTTCGATGTCTCCCTTCCACCAACCACCAATCTTTCTCCCCGTTGCATCCCATTTGATTACTGGTTTCCTCCTCTCACCGCTAGATCTGATCCGCACGCGTCTTGTTGTGCAGTCATTTACAGCCAGATGCAAGCGATACTCTGGACCTCTGGATGCATTGAAGCAGATTCTACGGGACGAAGGCGGATTGCGCGGTATATATCTGCATCCGCAACTTCTGATCCCTACACTTTTGGACAACGCGCTCCGACCGATTGTATCTCTGGCTCTTCCGGGGGTGATGACATCGTACTTTGGATACGGCAACATTACACAGGACACGCACCCAGTCGGATGGGGCGTCGCCGAGCTTGCAGGGAGCTGCGTCGGGCTGCTGGTGACACTGCCTATCGAGACGATCCGGCGCCGGCTGCAGGTACAGGTGCGCGGCACGGCGGCTCCTATAAAGGGGTGTGTGGAGCTTCGGCCCGCTCCCTACAACGGCGTGGTCGACGCGTTATGGCACATTCTGACAGAAGAGCGATCGGACCTCCCCATCACGCGCAGTCCACGACGAAGACGGCTGTCGTCCAAAGGCAAGGAGAAGGCAAAGGGGGGCGAGGCTGCGGAGGTGGACGAGGAGGGCCAGGACGAGTACCAGAGCTGGTTCCGGAATACTGGTCTCGGCCAGCTGTATCGCGGGCTGGGGATGCGGCTCGGTGCCAGTGCGATTGTGTTTGGATTGGCGCTGATAGGCGGGGGCGACGACGCAGAGGGAGGATGGGCGGAGATCTAGCAGTAGCATACCATTTCAATAATACGAGCGTGCCGGCAGTTGCCGGGTACAGACATCCGCGAAAATAAGTTGGGGTTCAATGAGCGCAACTCCACCCACGACACTCACGACCAATATCATGAACAAAGGTTATTCCATTTCTCAATGGCATCCTGCGCGCTGCTAATGGCTCAACAGGAACTCCACCAACGGTACCGCTGCTCGGCCGCGCCCTGCACCGCATCCGCTCGACGCCGCCGCGCATCATTGCTTCGCCCCCAACGCGTATGTCTCCCCCATCCCCGCCTTTCCCCGCACTTACACCACAGTACAGAACCCCGCCGTGCGGCTGTCGCCCTCATCATTCGCGTCGTTCCCTCGCCTAGCGCCTCCCTGCCCTCAAATCCGGACAAGCCACCCACCCTGACCCAATTCTTCGAGGCCGAGTGGGTGAACGACCCTGCCGCCCGCCCTGAACTTTTGTACCTTCACCGCGAGAATACAGCAGGCACCGATGAATCACTGTGGCAGACCAAGTTACGCAAGACGACGAACGAGGAGCACGTTGCGTTCCCCGGTGGGCGCCAGGAGGCCGACGACGAAGGCGGACTGTATACGGGTGCGCAGCCTTGTTCCACCTTGTGTCCCTTGCTTGGTGCTGACGTGCATTCATCTTTTTACAATGCAGCCATGCGTCAGACTTGGGAAGAACTAGGAATAGATCTTGCCGAACCGTGCTATACGTGCATCGGACAGCTCGACGACCGTGAAATAACGACCTCGCTCGGGAAGCGGCTTCTCATGATTCTCTCGCCTTTTGTCTTTCTCCAGCTTACCCCGAGCGCACCACTTCCCGATCCTGTAGCCACAACGTCTTTACACTGGACCCCTCTGTCATCCCTTGTCTCCCTGCAACATCCCCCAACCTGGTCGACGGTTACAGTAGATGCTGCTTCTCGCCTTGCGCCGAAACACTCCGCTGTACTCAAGTTCCTTGTTCAGGTTCTTATCGGGAGCATGCAATTCCCAGCAATTGTTCTAAACCCGTCAGATTCGTACGCCCCTGCCGTGCCGCTGAGTGAAAAATCGGCCGGTAAACGCGCGTCACGGCCGCAGCAAAAATTGAAGCTATGGGGACTTTCTTTGGGCATGACGCTAGACCTTTTGGCTTACATGATTTTGCCTATGGAGAAAACCAGGGGCGCCGATGACAGTCTGACGCCAACTTCACCGCTCTCTGAGGTCATGCAGCTGCCGTACCAGCATGTCGCGGAAGACTTCAGAATGGAGTACGTTGCGCCGAGTTTGGCGAGCGTATTCCCGCGGTTCTCTTATCCCGATGTGAATTTCTGGATTTGGTATGTCTGTTTTGCTGGCTCTGTAGCCTAGATTGACCACCCCGTCTCAGGGTATTTGGGAAACGCTACCGAGAGGTAATTAGGGGCTGGGAAGCCAGCGTGCGCGAAGGAGGATCTAATGATAGAAGGTATGACGCACCAATATGCCTATCTCCGCTATCCAAAACTAAGTCGGTATATACACCAGGATAAATTGGTCTGGATCTGCGCTTAACACGTTCTACGCCGCTATCCGCAAAGCCCTTGTCGTTGTGCTTGTAGCCCGTGCGCTTGGCCTTCTTTTCGGCGTCTCATTTGCAATTTGGTGGATTTTCAGTTGATAACCTGTAAACTGGTTTCACTACGGGCATTTGTATGGTGGGCATATATTCGACCATTACCACGAGTTGAGTTAGTCACCCTCGTATCTTTTTATTCAATTCCGAGAACGATATAGCGATCCATTTACTTTCTTTTTTTGTCCCCTTCTTTTTGTACCTTTCTCGTCTTTGTTGGGATTCACGAACATAATGCACTCCTATCATCCATCTTGTTGTTTTGGTACTACATTCCCCCTTGTACTTATCCATGGGTCGGCTGAGAGGAGATTATCTTTAGGTAGATTAAGTTACCATTGGGACTGAAAGAGTAACGGATTACAACCAGACCTACAATGTTAATGCGTAGCCATCTATGTATATCTTGTAGATGGGCTGCTCCCGGGTAAGTAAGATGATCTGTATATTTTCGGGAGATAAATGAGTTGGGAGGCCGACGTATAAAAAGCGATCTAAATTTAAATAAACGTCTATAATTAGAATATACCATATGTAGAGAGATTCTTTGGGGTAATCCATGCGGTGCTCTAGCTTTCGGCGTCCAACAGGCTGCGTTAATACACATCCTCGAGACGTGTCTATTCGCAGAATACGGTGTACCAATGCAGTGTCATGTAAATGATTTTTGCCGACATCCATTACTATGAGTACTTTACCGTTTCATGTTGTTTATCAGTAACAGTTAAATACTATTTTGAGATTATTTGCTGTAAGGCAAGACCTCTCCGCTACTCAAAATAAAAGAATTAGAATGGGATATTTAGGATATCTAGTATCCTATAGATTTATTTCCCGCATCGTAGGCCCCGAATGGCAAAAAAAATCCGAATTACTTTGCTGCAAAAGCTAGGTTCAATTTAGTTCAATCGCCTTCAAGAAACTTCTAATTGTCTCTGACCTGTTGTGTTTCTGTAGAATATGATATAAGCTTTATTTGCGTGTATGCTATCACTTCCGGAGGTTTGAAAGAGCGAGATCTAGTGCCTGTATTCGTATAAGTTGATACAATGTAAGTTCTGACTAAAATCATACAATCCCCACTGATAACAATACATCTTTTTGATCCCAAAAATAAACTGGCCAGGCGCTAAAACTGGATCAAGCGGAGCTATTTGGAACCCATAAGTTCTGCTTGAGATTCAAGAATCAGATGTGGGGTGACTAACTGATCACAATGCTTGCCACACCCAAAATGACTTTGTAAATACTGTTTATCTGGCTAATATATACTATTGATATGTCGAATACGCAGAGGCAGTTCCAATATCGCTCTCGAGAAAGAAACAACGAGTGGACGCTTCGATTGGAGGTTCATGTCAATATTTAGGGGCTAATGATCGCATGCCGCTCGGCTCGGCCCGTTCATATCGACTGCCCCGGGGCGCGCCCTGGCGGGCCTGGCAGGTCCACCTCGTACTTACATCAACACTTCTACTAAACAAAGGAATACCACCTTCACGACTCATACAACTTCTACATCTCCCTTTGCATTCGAATAATCGGGGCACTTTGCTTATGTGAGGTAGTTCTGCGCGCTTTGGGGGTGTACTGTCTGCTAATTCGCAATCCAGACGACAATTACGCCACTCTCGTTCACGACTTTGCTTCTATAGACAGGCAGACCTTTCTTACATCTCCGATGCTCCTCGACGGCCCAAGCCACGGACATGCTTCTCATACCCTATCAAGTTCAAATACTGTGGTGGCGCTCGATGACCCCCGTGCCGAGTTGGACGTTGTGCAAGCGGAAGTGGCCCGGGTGTCGCAGACGCTCAAGGCCCTTATGGACAAGACCCATGTCCTCCGAGCTCGGATAAACGACATGTATTCCCCTGTTATTCGCCGTTTACCGCCAGAGATAACTGCTGAGATATTTCAAGCTTGCGTACCCGTATTCGACATGGAGGACACTAACTCTTGCACCTCTATTCCATTGCAGCTTGGGTCAGTATGCAGTTCCTGGCGGCGCATCGCGTGGACCGCTCCGACTCTATGGTCGTCACTTACTCTCCGACTGAATACTACCAACATTGGCACTCAAATAACACTTCTGGAAGAATGGTTGTCCCGTACGGGGGACCTTCCGCTTTCGCTCCGCCTATGCTCCGAAGAGGAGATTCACTGGTCATCGGCGCCAACGCCTGGCACAGCAATTGAAGTGATCAGAAAGTATGCGTCCAGATGGAAAGACCTGGACCTGCGACTTCCCACATCGTGCTACAAATACCTTCCAACGTCGGACAGTTGCCTGCCGCTATTACAGTCCCTGAATCTCAATCCGCCGGGTGGACAGGGTGAACGGCGGCATAAGGTGGATATGAGCAATTCAGCAAAGATACACCACTTGAGCCTGAGCTGCGTGTACCTCATATCTATGAAATTCCAATGGGTACACGTTACCCATCTGCGCCTCGAGGCATTTTATGTTGATGAGTGTCTCGAGGCTCTGCGGCAGTCTCCACAATTGGAGGTGTGTCTCCTTCGCAATATTATCGGCGGCGACGACGGCCACACGCTCCCTGAAGCGCCCCTCATCCTCCCTACCCTACACACTCTATCGATCGAGAACGAGAAGGACACGCATATCGCTCTGCTGCTGGACATCATTGCCATCCCTCACACAACGCACTTTTCATATTCGGGGCGCAATCTCGTGCATCTCCCTTCATTGTGCGCCCTCATATTACGATCCGCGGCGCTGGAGACAATTACAATCCACCAAACAGCAATCGGCGACGACGATTCATTCGACACACTATTACGCGCAATGAAAGGCGTGAAGAAATTCTCGTTCTCAACCAGCTCGATACAAACGGGACACTCCCCGCTAGATGACAACTTGCTCCGGATGTGTAATCCCGGGCTGGTGGCACCCGGAGATGAGTGTCTGCTTCCACGTCTTGAATCGCTTGAGTACCGAGGCCCGCAGACGTTCTCGTGGCCTGTACTACTAGAGACACTGGAAAGCAGAGGGCCGAAACGCATGGCTAGCTCCGGGTCAAGTACAGCCGCGCAGACTGCACTGGTGCAAGGCGAAAGCGGTGCTAATCCATCTAAGAAAGCCGGCGACGATGCGAGACCCGACGGTGAGCCTGGCGGGCCAAAACTTGCGCCCCGTCGGGCTGAAGTCTTCGACTGGAAATCGCTAGGTTTGAACCTAATTCTCCCCATCGGAGATAAGCCCAATTTTCCAGTTGAACACGATATTCACCGTTTTGGTTCACTGACGACGAAGTGGGATATACAGGTTACGAGCATCGACCAAGAGAGCAGAGAAATAACCCGCCCCTTGATCGCTTTATGATACAGATGTACTATGCCGTTCTTACTCTCTTGTAACATGTTTTCATCCCATTTGCTCACCTTTGTAAACTCGCATATTTTAGGAAGTTGTAAATGTTATCTTGCTTTGCGTTGCACGGTACTGGTGCTTAAATTTGTTGCAATACTTACATACTACGTGTTTCCATTTTGTAGAAATCAAAATTGACATCTTCAATTCAATTCACCGAACTTCCTGATCTCTGGTGCTTGAAGTATTCACATATTTTTCGTACTAGTCGACCAACCTTGGCAACATCACGGAAGTCGTTACCCTCACCTCGAATTACATATGTCGAGAATCCGGTCGTTGCAGTACCTGCGCTCGTAGGCATCTCAACATTTACACAAGTACCATGTATACTCACCATCTTCATTCGAGCAAGGTTAACACGCACGGGTACACTACTGAGTCGAATATGCCACTTCGATTGAGGGCCGTACATATATCACACGGGAGAGCCCGACTATGCAAACTATTTGCAAACTATATAAATTCAAGTGGCATAGCCTCAGACTCGGTGCTGCCAATGATCATTTACTGATGGACATCACAGGGATCAGGCCGCGTTGCCTCTTCTTTATAATGAGTCCAGCCGACAACCGTCGCTTTTCTTCGCGCTCTGGTCAGCGACACCTCCCCCTCACCGCACCCCTACACAAGCTCAGCCGCTGGATCTCGGTTGTCCTTCTATTACTCATCCTTCATCTCTTCGAACGACGGCACGGTCCGCGTTCTACAAGGCTCCGTCTCTCTGCACTTTCCCTTGCAGCACCTCTCGACGCCTTCGTTCATCTCCTGCGCTTTTTCCCCCGTCTTTTCTGTTGATCAGGAAGTCTAAACCACCTCAAATTCAATCCATTTAGCCACCCCACATCAGCCAGTCATGTTCGGAAAAATAAACTCGGCGGCCAATCTGTGCACGGCGCTTATTTTGTGTACGATGTTTGGTCTGGCGTCGGCGGCTCCAGTCCAGCTTGAAAACGCACTGCGCGCACGCGACCTCCAGCCCATTACGCCGACTTCCCAGATACAGCGTGTGTATCTCGATTCATTCGTGTGGTGTCGGTATATGCTCATCCAGTGTCGCTTGAATAGCTGGTATGTTCGACCTGCTAGATCAATATAGGAATTTAGCACAGCAGGCGGCTGCAGGTTCGTAGTTCTTGAGCCATATGACTGCGAAGTTGTGCTTAGTATCATACAGCTCCGAAGGGAACACCTCAGTACACTGCGTTGATCACGAAGATGAATTCGACTAAGGCCCAATGTCGTGATTTTCTCGTTCCGTCGTCGTCTGTTTATTGACTTGATTTGATGCTTAGTGGAAACCGCTATTCAAGGCGTCGCTGTTCTTGCCGCAGATCCATCGACCACGTCGACGAACGCTACCTCTTCAACCATTGCATCCACTACCACGCCCACTCCGTCGGCGGCCACAACGGCGACTACAACTGTCACAGCATCGCCCGGGTCGAAATCTGAATCCGCTGGAACTACTTCATCTTTGACGACAGCATCTCATACTGTAACAGATGGTAAGCAACATGTTTACCCCAAATGCGTGGTGATTCAACGGGCCACTTTGTAGCCCCTCCGATGACCATCGTTACCCAAGTGGGAACGTCCATAGTAGTAGTGGCATCGCAAGGGGTAACGAGCACCATCACCCTCGCCACACGCACTACAACTAGCGGGGTCACGACATCGACTTCCAGTTCCAGTTCTGGAGCAACCTCGACCTTCGACATCAACACAGCCGCAGCACCTGGAACCACTCAGGCTGCCCAGAGTAATGTGTGCGTATACACATCCTATCTGACAGTGGGCACAAAAGCTGATATCCTTTCTCGCTGTTCTAGTGACAGCGGTGCTGTGTCTCTGATATGGAGTGGGCCTGTGCTAGCAGCGTGTTTGATGGTGAACATCTTGATGATACTGTAGTCCCATTAGCTTTAAGCAGAATGCGCATCTTGGGCTTTCGGAGGTGTTTATGGTCCAACATAGCTAATATTTGAAATGGTTTTCACAAGCTGAAAAAGGGTGAATGAATAAATTGTGGACAAGGCAAGACACTCAGAAAGAGTATTAATTTCTACTGCTGATTCTTGTTGTGTAATAAATCTAAGCATTCGACATGTCTTTGTTGACCTATCGATATATATTGATTTAGGCGCGTTCGTCAATGCATGTATAGGCGAGACTCACATGCGGGTTGAAGAAGAGAGAGTTGGGACCCCATGCGAAAGGCTTGGCCCTCCTGTTCAGGTAGTCGTACGCAGGGGTCTCGGGGAGTTCGCCACCGTTCTCGTGCTTAATATGCTCGGTATGGGCCGCGTGCTCAACTTCGGCGTTGTATACCCAGGCAGCGCACACGGCGACTGTAACATGGTGTTAAAAGTGTGAGATACGCGCTTTCCGATGCCACATACTGGAAGGGATAGCGACATAGAAGCTAGACAGAGGGTTGGGAGCGATCACCAGTGCGGGATAGTGTAGTACATACCTGATTTTCCTCCACAGGTCCGAGGCCTCTGAATTGGAATGAATAAACAGCCAAATTTCACTTGGACCTCACACACCTGCAGCGTGGTGCTGAAGAGCGCCGTTCTCTGCCAAGTATCCTTCGAGAGCTTTACCAGTGTCGGCAGCGGTAGCAATTGAGTACTTGCGGGATTTGGTGGATTGGGCGGCGAGCCGAAGGGTGTTTCGGGCAGCGGACAACATCGCCGGCGATATGGAAAGTAGTTGGAGAAAGACTTGTATAGACGGGCAAGGGGACGAGGGATATTCCGGAGCCTGGTAGCGTGTTTGGTGCTATTTGAAACACACGACACCGCGTGCAAGGACGCGTCACCTTAGACTGGCAACGCAAGCTCAATAGCAGCTCTCTTCATCTGAACTACACCCATGGTCCGCCCACAGTCCTCCGCTGCCGGCGTGCTCGCGCTTCTTCAGGAGCCCGACCCAATTTTCAAACAACACGCACTCAAAGCCTTGAATCCACTCGTGCCGCAATTCTGGGCAGAGATCTCAGAGCATATCGCGCTTATGTACGCCTTGCATTAAACAGATACCCAGTATCATCTCATAAACGTGTATAATACAGTGAAGCCCTTTACGAAAGCGACGAACTTCCTAAACCCGCTCGCAATGCAGCTGCTTTGGTCGCCAGCAAGGTCTACTATTTTCTTGGCGAATACGACGAAGCTCTTTCCTTCGCCCTTGGTTCGGGAGACGCGTTCCATGCGGAAACTCGAACTTATGGATCAGAGGAATATGTGGAGACTATAGTCTGTGCGAAATATCTCGCTCATGTTCTTTAATGCCTTCTCACCCAAAATCCCGAGTATAGCTAAAGCCATTGACCGCTATATTGAGGCACGCTCTGCAGAGCAATCTGGAAGCAAGGAAAAGATCGATCCACGTTTGCAATCCACTATTGAAGGAATATTTAGCCGCTGTGTTGCGGAAGGTGAATTCAAACAGGTGCATCCAATTTGGTTAAACAAGATTTCTACCGAATAGCTTATTCATTATGTAGGCTATTGGAATCGCGTTGGAGTCACATCGCCTCGACGTGATTTCTGCAATCTACAAGCAAACAAATGATATCGACCTCTTGTCATATGCTATGGAAGGCGTTCTGGACACTGGCTTCTCACTTTCGTACCGAGACCAAGTCCTGCGATTTCTGTTTCCTCTGTTCCCTCAGCTCACTACAGGCGATGGATCTCCTCATGTTCATGCGCTTACCCGACTCCTTGTGACTCTAAGCGACCCTTCCCTCACAATTCCTCTTCTCACTTCGCTTGTTGTCCGTGAACAACTATTAGCATACCAACTTGCCTTTGATCTAGTCGAAGGTGGATCTCAAGATTTTCTTGAAACTATCCGCGCGGATCTACCAGAAGGAGACGAGGTGATTATATGCTATGACGATTTAAAATTCAGTATGCTCACATTCCTTGTAGGCCACAAAACCCATATATGATAAGCTTCGAACAATCTTGACCGGCAAAGAATCCGTTAAATTCTATCGCGAATTCCTCAAGCGTAACAATCAAACCGATCTTCTCATCCTGAAGAATACTAAGGTATTTTCGTGCTGCAAAGTATGTTGCTGAGGTATTTAAATTTAACATGCAGGATGCCCTTGAGCCACGATCGTCAATATACCACACGGCGTTGACTCTCCAAAACGCGTTCATGCACGCTGGAACCACTGCGGATGTCTTCCTGAGGGACAATTTGGAATGGCTCGGTCTAGCCTCAAACTGGTCAAAATTCTCTGCGACAGCCGGTCTCGGTGTCATTCATAAAGGGTACTATGAGCAAGGACAAACTATTCTTGGGCCATATCTTCCTCAGGCAGGAGGCGAAAGCAATGTACCCGGTGCCAACTACTCCGAAGGTGGTGCCCTCTACGCGTTGGGTCTGATTAATGCAGGATGTGGTAGTGATGTTACCACGTATTTACGCGATGCCCTGAAGGCAGCTCAAGGCGAAGTCGTCCAGCATGGTGCTGCACTTGGTCTTGGTGTGGCTGGAATGGGTTCAAAGAGCATGGAAGCATTCGAAGACCTCAAAAGCATTCTCTTCACGGATTCAGCAGTGGCAGGTGAAGCTTCCGGTTATGCGATGGGGTTGGTCATGCTTGGAACTGCCGCCGCGGAGCCCGTTCGTGAGATGTTGCACTATGCCCGCGATACTCAACATGAGAAAATTATCCGCGGTCTCGCCATGGGTACGGCGTTCATCTACTACGGACGACAGGAAGAAGCAGATGAGACCGTCAAGCTCTTGCTAGCAGAGAAGGTATATTTTAGTATTGCATTACGGACTTCATTTTCTGACGAACTACTGTAGGACCCAATCCTGCGATATGGAGGTGTCTATACGCTTGCCCTGGCTTATGCAGGAACCGCAAACAATGATGCCGTCCGCAAGCTTCTTCACATTGCCGTTTCTGACACCTCGGACGATGTTCGTCGTGCCGCCGTTACCTCTCTGGCCTTCCTCCTTTTCAAGAATCCCGGCCAAGTACCCCGGATTGTGCAACTCCTTAGTGAAAGCTACAATCCCCATGTTCGTTGTGGCGCTACACTTGCTCTGGGCATTGCGTGTGCTGGCACTGGCCTCCAGGTACTTATATTCTTCCTCTTGAGTCGAGATGTGCAGTATGCTCATTTTTTCGCAGGATGCCATTGAAATTTTGGAACCTATGACGAAAGACAGTGTCGACTTTGTGCGTCAGGGAGCGTTCATCGCTCTGGGAATGATATTGGTCGAGCAATCTGAAGCTTCATCGCCATCTCTTGCCGCAACCCGTGCTAAATACCATAAAGTTATCTCAGATAAACACGAAGATCCCATGGCTCGTTTCGGTGCAGCCATTGGTCAAGGTTTCATTGATGCTGGGGGCAGGAATGTCACTGTCAGTCTGCAAAGTCGTGCTGGCAGTACAAACACCAGCGCGATTGTCGGTATGGTCATGTTCTGCCAGTTCTGGTACTGGTACCCGTTGGCCCACTGCGCTTGCTTGTCATTCTCGCCCACTGGTATCGTTGGTTTGAACGGTGACTTGAAGGTGATTCCATTTTGAAACTTGTTGCCTCCTGACCAGTCTAACAATTTTGATTTGATCCATAGGCTCCCAAGTTTGATTACATTTCGAACGCAAAGCCTAGCCTCTTCGCTTATCCATCATCCACAAAGCCCCCCAAGAAAGAAACGTTCACGAAAGTTGCCACCGCCGTGTTGTCGACAACTGCCAAAGTCAAGGCTAGAGAAAAGAGGAAAGCTGCAGCCGAGGGAGAAGGCATGGAACTTGTAAGCACACAAAACCTTTTCGCCGGTACAACTTATTTATATATAACAGGATGCCAAGACTGAGGGTGATGGTGATGTGGAAATGAAAGCGGATGTAGGCTCGCCCAAGGATGGGGATGTATCACCAATAATCCAAGCGGTATCAAATCTCGCGGACGAAAGCAGAGCCTCTACGTCGAAACCCAAAAAGACGGAGCCCACATCTGAATTGCGCCCTAATTTCTCCAGAGTGACACCTGCGCAGCTGGCGTACATCTCATTCTCTGCGGATGGCCGGTATCAACCAGTACGGGCAGTCTCCACCAAGACACCCCTTTCCAAGTCTGGGAAGGCTGTTGCGACCGCTGCGTCAGCATCGCTGATGGGATTGGGCTCGCAGAAATATGCAGGTGGAGGAGGTATTTTAATCTTGACCGATTTACGACCAAGCGAAGAGGCGGAATACATCGAAATAGAGACTGCAATCCCCATGGCACCACCACCCGCAGCTCAAGCAGCCCCAGCTGCTAGTGCGCCTGCCTCTGTACCACCGTCTGGACGCCACATTGCTTTGGATGAGGATGCGCCGGAGTCGGAACCACCAGAAGCATTTGAGGTCAGTTCCTTTCTAATTCAGGAAAGATTTGCATTCTAACTTTTCACTCTTTCCTTAGTACCCATTTGATCACGATACCTAGAAAGCACCATATATATATGCAATCAGTCGGATGATAATGTTCAATCACGTTTTACCACAATTTTAGCGTTTGCTGAGCTTTGTCAGCTAGTGGTGAAGTATCTCAGGTCCTTCATAGGTCCTTTCTTCTAAATCTAACGATTATCTCATGTCGACCAACAGTCTTCCACGCGTCGTTATACTGGACGACTACCAAGGCGTTGCTCTGAGTAGTGCTGATTGGTCCCCTTTGAATAACAGGGTCGTTATCGATGTTTTCAGAGATACTGTTTTGGATGAATCTGCTCTAGTGCAGAGGTTAGAGCCATATGCTATAGTTTGCGCAATGCGAGAGCGAACAAAGTTTCCTGCCTCTCTCCTTGATAAGCTACCCAATCTCAAGTTTGTGTTGTTGGCATGCCAGAAGATTGACATACTGATATCAACGCTACAGATTTATTGCGACTACAGGCCCCAGAAATGCAGGTATCGATGTTACTCATGCCAAGAAGAAGGGCGTCCCAGTCTCTGGCACGTCAAGTGCTGGGAACGCAACCTTGGAGCATATCTGGGCCTTACTTTTGGCTACAGTTAGATACATAGCTGTTGAAGACACCAATGTGAAAGGAGGAAACTCTCAGTGGCAGAGTACAATGCCAATGGGACTTGCAGGAAAAACCCTAGGTTTAGTTGGCGTGGGGAGGTTAGGGGCACAGACAGCAGCGGTGAGTAATAATTATAAACGATACGCCTTAAGACTCCAAATTGACGCCATCGTTGCATATTTAGATCGCGAAGGCTTTCGGCATGAAAGTCATCGGCTGGTCGCCACATTTGACGCCCGAGCGCGCGAACGCTGCTGGTGTGGAGTACATCGCAACGAAGGAAGCGCTGTTCAAACGGAGTGATGTTGTGTCCATTCAACTTGTGCTTTCGGAAAAGACTGTCGGTATCGTCACCAAGGAGGACCTATTCAGCATGAAGCCAACGGCGTTCTTCATCAATACGTCTCGCGGCCCTTTGGTAGATGAAGCAGGATTACTTGAGGTACTAAACCAGGAACGGATCGCCGGAGCTGGCCTTGATGTTTTCGACATTGAACCACTTCCTCTTGACCATCCCCTTCGGAAAGCAAAGAGAGTTACACTGAGTCCGCATAGCGGCTATCTATCTGACTCCAACTATGCCGTGAGTCAAATTTTAAAAATCATTTTTATTTGTTAACATGGCACTAACCTCAGTCTGATCAAGGCATTTTGGGGTGATACTGTTGGAAACATTGTCGCTTTCCTCGATGGCACTCCTACCAATGTCATTAATTCATAGATGGCTTGCTGAGGGGCGAGTCCATGTTCAAGTCGACCAAGCTATCACACATATTTTGTAACGCACTCTCAGAAATTATGGAAACATCATTGCTATTTCCCTCTCCTAACTGCGATACTGTCATCTTTGAGGATCAATTTCATTAAATAAGTAGTGACTGGGTACTCATGATCAAATTCATGCCAGCAACGTAGTAATTTCTTACACCTATCGTCTGTGAGATTGGTACTTTGAATTACATATTGTTATACAGGTTTTGTGGGCAATCCCTATGCTTCGCCTTTGCTGTCTGTGATATAATCGGGGTCCACGATCTTTTCCCCCTTCATATTGGTTTGGTAGACTGGCCTGTCGTCTGACTGATCGCATTCCTTCTTGATTTCTGTATGTAACACTCTGACCAGGTGGGGTTTTATGAGCCATGGACGGGAAATGGTTCGTACAAATGGCGGTCCGGGGCACAATTCCCATTCCAAGAAGGTCATAGGCAACATTGCGAAATGAGATCTGTGAAGTTTGACCCTATTATGTTTGTAGTACTTGTGGAGTTCTTCTTGTGACATATGTGGCCTCAATCTGCACTGGTTTTTGACGTCGTCACGGATATGAACGTTTATGGCGCTAAAGATAAATAAGATAAGCATTGGAAGAGAAATTAAATCGACCGCGATACGCCCACCATAGGCAGTAGTGTGGTGTCATTGGTATTTCAACCATACTGTCTCCCGTCACATTTTCCATCATACCGAAAGTTTCTGCACGGGCACATTCGACCGCGGGATCGTGGATGTTTACGGGTACTGTAACAACCTGATCCGTGCCCTCCATGTGGAATTCTATCAATCCAGTGGTGTTGTGAGGGCCCCATTCACGCTGAGATGGGCGTGCCTTCGCTTCTTCCCACATTTCCATTCTTTTGTCGTCGATCGCAATTTTCGAATCCAGAGGCTCAAAGTTCTTAATTTGTATCATGCCTTCAACGCCTTTTGGAAGCATAAACGGCCATACTTCTCCGCACATAAGACGCATAATAAGTGACATGTCCACGGGGTCGACGGCGAGATCGCAGCGGATGATGAGCGGTCTATCGAGGATCATCGCTTCGTGCAGGTCGAAGGTACGGACAAATGCCATCATGATGAGGTGCTCTATGTAAGGGTTGGCCATGAACGTGTGCACGAATTTCAACTTCGCGGTGGCCAGTGCTGCCTTGCATACAGGTTTGTGTGACGGCCTGTTGGAGCATCGTGAAGTGGAGTCAACTGTTTTTTTAAAAAAAGAAAACGAAACAATGGCGTACCAATCAATCTTCTGGCACTGTAGAAGATTTAATCAAAAGATAAAAAAACGATAATGACCAAGTATGTATCACCTCTCTGGAACAATACGCGGCAATTTTGCACTAAGACTGATAAGTAAACTCGACTAAAACATACTCCGAACGCTCACTTTAGCACAGACCAATTTTTCACTTTGCGAATTGTTGCAATAAAAGCATGCCGTCTTTATATTCGCTTGTACACGCTTTATCTCTTTAGTAGGAGACGACAATTCGTGGAACTGTGCAGCGCTTTCTGGGTTAGGAGGGAGGACTTGATGCACATTGTGGTATACTAGACGACTGCCGCTCGCAGATGGCATGATGATCGTCCAGAAGAGGGAGGTGATAGTTCAGATGACCTCGATAACGGCTAGTGAGAATGCTCAGGAGTACCCTGTCTCGTGGCACTGCGAGTTTACTGCGAGTGAACATGACGGTGGGATCGGGACGATTGTCAGTTCTAATAATAGAATGGGCCGCTTCTGAATCGTGGGTCCGAATAGGTCCTGAGAAGATGTCGCTAAATCCCGACGGAGGCTGTACATACTCTCCTAGCCTTCTGTTAACAGTGCTGAGCGTTTTCATCAAAACATACTACATTTGCATCCCAGTGTACATAGAACGCCACATAAGCGTAAAAATTTACTATTTGGATGGTCAACGATATTTTAGTTTCCCTAATGTACGCACTGTTTGTCAGTCCACTTCATCGATTCCTTCCGGTATTTGTGAGCTATCAAGTTCTTTGTCTTTCGGTCTTCTTTTCAGGTTTGGAATAATATGCCACGGACGGGACAAGGAGTGTACGAATGGCGGTCTGTTACTCCATGCAATTTTTGTAAAAGTCATAGGCAACATTTCTAAATGATGCCTGTGAAGGCCAGCTTTGTTCCAGTATTTGCAGAGTTCGTCTTTCGCCATATGCGTCCTCAGTCTGGTCTGGTTGTTTATATCGTCGCGAATATGAACATTAATGGCACTGGAACAGAAATAATCAATGGTGGTAAGATCGGTTCATTGTAGAAATACACCAACCACAGGCAGTAGTGCGGAGTTGTTGGTATTTCCACGAACTCCTCGCTGGCTGCATCCTCCATAGCTCCGAAAATCTCAAGACGGGCGCATCGGACTGCAGCGTCGTGGATATTTATAGGCATTATGACGACCTGATCCGTGCCTTCCATATGGAAATCTATCAGCCCAGTGGCATTGTGGGGTCCCCATCCAGGCGCTGGATGAGCTGGACGGGTTCTCGCTTCCTCCCATATTTTCATCCTTCGAGTATCAACAGCCGTATCTGAGTCCAACTTATCCATGCCCTTGATTTGTACCATGCCCTGAACGCCTTTGGGAAACTGAAATGGCCACACTTCTCCGCATATGATTCGCAGAATTATTGGCAACTCCACGGGATCGACCGCCAAATCGCAGCGCACGATGAGCGGCTTGTCAAGGATCATTTTTTCGTGCAAATTGAATGTTCGGACGAATGCCATCATTATGAGCTGCATGATGTAGGAGTTGGAGCCGAACATGTTGACGAGTTTCAATTTAGCGGTAGCCATTGTTGCTTTGCACACCGGTTTGTGTAAGGTCCTACAAATTATTGTAAGTGCCGTCCGGGATCGACACACTGACATCGTCGCACCAATCAAGCTTCTGACACTTCGTAGCGAGAGAAATAGATGTATTAGCGAGGGTTACTCAAGAGATCAACTACGGATAAACACACCTCTCTGGTACAATAGGCGGCGATCTTGCACTGTGAAGGGTTAGCATTCAATTGATGTTAAGAGACGGGGAAAAGACCATGGAAGCTTACTTTAGCGCAGACCAATTTCTTACCCTGCAATTTGTTACAGTGAGTGCAGGCGACTGCCATATCGGCGTGTATCCGCTTTGTTTCTTCTGTTGAGCTCGACAGCTCGCGGAACTTTGCGAAGCTATCTGGATTAGCTGGGAGTACAATGTTCCCAAAGGAGGAATCTGGTCGACGATGCCAGTGTCGATGAGCCGTGGATGGCATAATGAGCTCTGGCTATAGACTGAATCACAGGGAGGTTGAGGGGGTCTAATTGAGCCTCGTGAGAGCAGTGGGTAAGCACTCAGGATTGTCCTCGCCTGTGGCACTGATGTCGTTAGATCGGGGAACGATTATAGAGTCTATTATTGGATTGTCGATCATGGGATACTGAAGATGTCGGCTAAGCACTCTGCTACGACCGAATTTTCGCCCGGTGCCTGAGAGCCCGTAGATTATATGTTATATACAACGTATAAGTATTAAGAGAAGCGTCGCACACGACACTATATTTTGCACAAGGAGTGAATTTGACGCTTAAGTATTTCAAATATCAGAACTTTCAAGTACTGACAAGCACTATTATTCCCAAACATACTGTTTGTAGTATCTGCTGAGATTGGTCTGCCGTGTTGAGACTTAAGAAAGCCTTTGCTTAGCTTTTTATACCAACTTCTTGCCATTCATAACAGTTTAGGCCAACGGGGTGCAGTGGTTGTATTCCGGTTTAGCATTGAATTTGTGTGGCTGTTTGCAAGAATTTCCTTTGGATATAGTATACTGCTCGTACATGATCTCAATATGGATCCTTTATTGTATCGTTGTGAATTGAACGTCGATAATGACACTACAAACGAATGGAAATAAATATTGCAGAAACAGAGTGATTAAATGCGAGTGCCATCCAGTGGATGAACGTGAGTACACCGATAGGCGGTAGTGTCGTTCTTACCGTTGCTGTCCCATTTCTTCTTTAGGGCTATTGCTTGACTCTTCAAGTTATACATCTTTTTCTAATTGTTTTCTAACTTGTTTCTAGCTTGTTTCTAGCGCTACTTTCTAACGGGAAGTCACCGGGCCGGTGTCTGTGTAGAGTGTGATGCCATACATTCCTTATTAGGCAAAAATTACCTTTACTACCGCGCCCGCCACCTCTACTCGTCTTGCTGGTCCTCCCGCATTCCTTCCTCAGCGCCACTGTGACTCAGCATGGCAGACGAGTCACTTTACCCCATTTTCTGCTCCATATCAGTCATCGTGCTCAAGCAGGTCAACACGATTGTCAGCGAGCCATACATGGTGAGCGTCACCGTTGGCCTGCCGCCTTGCGTGCCAGGTCGTGCACTGTGATTTGGACATTGCTGACTTTGATTGGTTTATGAATTGATCCAATGCTATGTGTGCGTACCTGCAGGATGAACCCTTTCACATTCCGCAAGCGCAGGCATACTGTCGTGGGGAGTATGCAACGTGGGATCCCAAAATCACCACCCCACCTGGCCTGTACGTCCATCTAACTCTGCCTCACCAATGTTGCCACGACAAGATTGATTTCATTCTTCTGTATGCCCTATCTCGACCTTTAGATATCTGTTCTCTCTCTTCCTCAAGCGCGTCTTCCTCGTCAAGTGCAATGTTTCTATGCTGCGCCTTACACCTGCCCTAACCCTCATGCTACTACCGCTCGCGCTCACGCGACTACTCGCATTCCACAAACGCGTCCGAGCGCCTTCATCTATACTCTCCCCCACGCTCGAGGCGATGACGCTGAGCGCGTTTCCGCTCGCGTGGTTCTATGGATTTCTGTACTATACAGAGGTACCGAGTTTACTCAGTGTTGTGATGACGGTCATGTTCGCAACGAAAGGGTGGCACTGGGGTGCCGCAGTGGTGCGTTCTGTTGAACATTTTTTCTACACCTCGATCTCTGACACGAATTGTGGGTATCGATAGGCGGGGATGATCAGTTGTACATTCCGCCAGACTAATATAGTTTGGGTGCTGTATGCCTATGCTGCAAGTCAGCTCATGCACCTTCGATTCAGGCGTGCGGCCGCTGGCAAGCCTGAACTACCTAAATTGCACGATCCCCTTGCGTTGGAGGCAAGTCCTGGTATGTGACCTGATATGCCTCCTGGCAGATCCGAAAAACGATCGGGTTCAACCTCAAAATGCTTATTTTTGCGCAGGTGACCTTATCCAATCAATAAAGAGTGCACCCAGAGTCATTTTTGATCTCCTTCCTGCATTTCTCCCATACACGCTGGTGCTGGCAGCTTTCGGCGCCTTTGTCGTGTGGAACGGGGGCATTGTCCTCGGTACGTTGTGATCTGCAGGTTTCAAGTGGCCGATTGCTCATTTACTTGTTGCGAGAAGGCGACAAAGAAAACCATATACCCGTGCTTCATGTACCCCAGTTGTATTATTTTATTGCGGCTGCAACCTTCTTTGGTTGGCCTGTTCTCATCTCCGGTCCCGGGGGTGCGGAAGGACTCGCAAATGGCGTGCGGGGCCGGATGTTTGGGAGTAAATCGTATGTTATTTTTGGTACAGGACGGAATGAGTGCTCTGACTTTCTTTCGACAGGCGTGTACTTGCTACAACTATCATCTGCGGGATCATGTGTATAACAGTGAACTTGTTCACGTTCGTGTTTCTACTAGTTCAGAAATGTAATTTGACACTGAAATGTTGTTTCACAGAATCCACCATCCGTTCCTCCTTTCGGATAATAGGCACTATACGTTCTATGTCTGGAGACGGATATTCTTGCTCCACCCTCTGGTTCCGTACCTCTTGGTCCCCATTTACCTTGCCTGCACCTGGGCGTGGTTCCTGCGAACAAGTGCGTTGGGAAGATTGAATTGAAAGGTTATAACAGCTGATCGAGCTTTAGGCCATGATCAAACTTTGCTACAGACGCTACTGCTGCCTGCGTTTGTGATTCCAACGCTGCTGCCCACGCCCCTGCTGGAGCCGCGTTATTTTTTAATCCCCTATGTACTTATGCGTGCTCAAGTGGACGACGTCCCCGAGTCGGGGGTCTTACTGGAGGCTGGATGGTACGCGGCTGTGAACGCGGTGACGATGGGCGTGTTTCTGTACTTGCCGCGGGAGGGCGTGGGGCGGTTCATGTGGTAGGAACAAATAAATGCAAAGGGGTCGGTTGACTCCGAATAAGGAAAGGAGTTGGCGGGCGTTGTGCTTTGCCACTGATTCTTGTCCGTTTCATCTTCCGTCTGTACGTATAATGTCTGCGGACAGTCTCAAGATAAAGCCCACGCGCAGCTCCCTGCGGCAATCGCTCAACCTCGCGTCCGTGGGCAAGGCCTTGGGCTTCGCACCTGATGCAGGCAAGTCAGATGCGGGCAAGGACCTCAAAAACGCGAAGAAAACGAAGGAGACCGCGTCCAGGCGCAACAGCTCCCTCCACATGTTGCCAGCACAGCAAGCGCCGCCCAGAAGCTCGTTGGGCGACTCGAAGCCGCCTTCGCAGCGTACGGTCACTCCAGAGACGAAGTCGGTTACCCGCAGGCGGGTCTCAGCCTCGCACTCTCGCCCAGCCGCCGGTTCTTCCGACGAGCAGTCTGCTCCTCCGAGCAATAAGACCGCTGAGGCCGTTTCGCCACAGCAGTCAGTCACGCTGAGCGGCAAGATTTCGACACTACGTCCGCGAAGTGCGAACGCCACATCTGCGTCGGCGCTGCCAAAGTACCGTCCGAAATCTGTGGTCGTAGAGCACTCTGCGAAGCCGCCCTCACCCGTGTTGGTGCGCACAAGCACGCGCCGGCGCCTGAGCACGTCGGACGACGAGAAGAAGGAGTCGCAGAATAGGCCTGTAATCGCGGTCACCTCGCCAGCGGAGAAGAGCGCGCGTCCGATAAGCCCCCTCCCCCACCGTGCTGCTCTCAAGGCGAACCTAACCAACTCGCTCAGTGTATCGCCGCACAGCTCGCCGACGAAGCCCAAATTTCCGACACCTGGGTCGGCCAAGACTTCGTCGCCTTCGCGACCAAATAAGATCGTGAAGACTGCAGCCGCCGTCTCGCGCCCTCCGTCATCGAGTTCGTCATCTGCCCCATCGCAGGCCCCCGTGCTCAAATCGTCTACGCCCAAAGGCTCAACGCCAAAGACCTCAGGACTCAAAGCCAAGTTAGGTTTATCTGGAAGGTCAGGCACTGTGACGCCCTCTAATGGAAAGCACTCCCCCTTATCGCGCGATACCCCCTCGCCGCTCGCGCATCGAACTCGCCCAGGAAGCACGAAATCAATGTCATCCTCAGGTGGTACATCTGCCTCCGCATCTGCCTCTGCCTCTGGAGCAGGCAATATGTCACATATATCTGAGGCCAATAGCGAAGACGAAGACGACGAAGACGTTGAACTTCTTCTTGCCCCAGTCGCCGTGCTCGGCGCCCCGACCCCTGCAATGCCACGTATTCAACCTGGCCGCAAGCGCCTCGTGCCACAAACCCCTACTCGCGTAAACCTGCCTACGCGCTCTGAAATGTCGTACACTTCACCGTTCCCTGTACCCTCTGCCGGAAATTCGACCTCGAGCACAAACCAAAATCCGATGCCCGCGGCAACCTCTTCTTTGAGGCTGAAGGTCCCCCCGCGTGGAGCCAATGAAAAGGCAATGCGCGGATCGATCATGTCCTGGGAGCAGCTCGCGAACGAGACCTCTGTCACGCTTGGCGAGGACGAATTCGGCCGCATGCTCGCTGACATCCCTGCACCTTTCCGCTCCGGCGCCGCGTCGCCGAGTCTCAGCTCTCAGGTCAGTATCGGCCCAAACGGCGGCGGCCTTGCAAGCACGCCTGGTAGCCCGTTGCTTTTGAGCACCTCACTCGACTCGCCTGGCGGGTACGGCTCGATCTCGCAGGTGCTCCTACCAGACGTGACGCCATCGCCCGCCCCATATATGCACTCCGCGTCCGCCCGCTTCAGCCTCTCCCCTGATGCGAGCGCGCAGGACGCGTCGTCCGCGACGATGTTGCGCCTCCAGCTCGCGGCTGCAGAGCACGCCGCACGAGAGCGCCTCGCGCAGGTGCAGGCGCTCGAAGAAGAGCTTCACGAGCTTACGCGCGCGAGTGCGCGGCAA
The DNA here is from genome assembly GCA_016801325.1 of Hypholoma fasciculare. Taxonomy (NCBI): domain Eukaryota; kingdom Fungi; phylum Basidiomycota; class Agaricomycetes; order Agaricales; family Strophariaceae; genus Hypholoma; species Hypholoma fasciculare. The sequence continues at coordinate 24,651 of JAEKIV010000074.1, forward strand.
GCAGAGGAGGCTGCCGCGCAACTTTCTTACATGGAGGCGCAGTGGCGCGCGGGCGAAGCAAATGCGCGCCCGCGTGCGGCCGCGGAGCTCGATGCACGGCTGAATGAGATGCGTGTGACGCATGACAGCGAGCTGAAGGAGGCCGTTGCGCGCGCCTGGACAGACGCGGAGAGTCTGTGTGCACGCGCGATTGAGCAAGAGAAACACCGAGGTGCGGTACATGCGGCGGCGCGCCTCGCAGGGGCCAGCTGGGGCGCAGTGCGGAGCTCGTGTGAGGCGGAGCTAGAAGTTGTGCGGGACGATCGTGCGATGCTCGCACTCATGCTTGGGCAACTTGATCAACTCGCATCCGCCCTCTAATGCGGTCTTTTGTCATTTTTGGCGCTGCATTTCTATTTTGTTCTTTCTTAAATTGTGTTGGTGAGTATAGGCCTCGTTGCCTTTCATAGTACGGGCTGACCCTCTTCAGCTCCAGTCTGTTATTTATGCCCTCTTGCATCCCCAACTGCACGATTATCATGATTATCTACATACCCACCAAGTGGTGTACCCCCCTGCGTTTTATTTTCTGAACATCTTTCTCGATTTGCCTTGTATTTCTAGCCAACACTATTTCTACGCCTATTTTTTTTATACTGAAGAACACATGGATGGACTTGTCCACGAATATCCGCCTACCTACCCCGGTCGCACACTCATTGTTGTACCTATATCGTTGTTATGTACTCATCCATCCTGAATGATCATTGACGATTATAATGATTTATATCTTGAACGACAACAATGATGATTTGACTTCCAACAAGTGTGAATGAACCAGTGAGGTCAATCCCTCGCACCCCATAGTCGTAGCGTGAGGCTAACCATGTTATAGTTGTCACCCTGCATAAAGACTCCACCAAAAAAAAAAGCGTGAATGAACTGAACGAATACAAGAAAGCCCACAAAATATAAGAGTGATATGTTACAAACCAGTATGAATATAAAATAAGGAGAATAAGGATATCCGAATAGATGGATCAATGATATACATCCTGGGCTTCGATACAGGCGTCGAGGAGACATGCGTAACTCTCGGCTGGTGTGGCCTGAGCAAGGCGAGTGACGACTGCTTGCATAATGGTAGAACGGCTAGAGAGAAAAGTAGTGTCAGTTCGCAGACAATATTAGACAGCTGAACATGCCTCACTCTACCGAGCCATATGCGACCTCAACTTCGCAATCCAGTGAATCAATTGTGAGCGGCCACCGCGAGAAAGTGTCGAATGAAAACACGAAGGTGATGTAAGCCTTCGCCATCACGGAAGGGAACATAACCATTGCCTTTGCCTTGAAACTAGGCGATGCCGTCTCCCGCGTCGCGGGAGTGATGGCGACCTCGACAGGGTACTTGATGCCCAGTAGTGTCAACTGTGAGCGCAGTTCCGCGCAGGAAGACCAGTAGTCACTGAGGCGGTGAACAATCTAATAGAAAATAGTTCAGAAAATGGAGAGAGTCGTATTAGAGAGAAACATACTTCGCGAACAGTCAGGTCTTCCCCTTGATTGATAAGCTGCGTCGCAGCCATCAGGAGGAAAGAGCTGAGGCGCGGAAAGTTATCCTTATACCGCGTATTTTGCTTGCCATACCGGAAGATGCTGACTTTGCCGACGATCGGCTTGAAGTTCTTGCATGGGATAGAGACTTGGAAGAGGGAGGAATACACGTATTCAAAAAGGTCTGCGCTGACTTTGGTGATACGACACATGTGGAGGTCCTCAAGTGCTTCGAGTTCATCCTTGAGCCTAAACACTTCAGAGCGCGTCGACGTCTGCTTCAGGCGCAGCGCACGCTCGGCGGTTGTGATAGTGTTTTTAGCTTCACGTCCTTGGAAATCGAGCTCCTTTGCCCGCTCTTGTAACCATCGTATCTGGTCGCTGCCTTCAACAAGCTCTGCCTTCAATGCCTCAATCTCGATGTTTTGCTCTGCAATGGTCGCCTTGAGCTCGTTGAGATAATCCTGGTCACCGCCCTCAATTTCAGCCACCTCAGCCTGTTCCTGTTCGAGTTCTCGTATGAGGTCCTCGTACTCCTTCTCGAGGTCCGGAATGATTTCGGCGGCTGTTTTCTTGGGTTCTTCCAGCTTGCGCGCATCCTGAATTGACACGGTAGATTGAGTAACGGAAGGATAGTATTCAGGATGTGTACTTACGCTCTCTAATGATGCAAAGGCCTCATCGGCAGTTACACGCAGACCTTCAACCCACTGCAATTTCCAATCATACCAATCTGAGCGTGCGAGGTATCTTGTATGCGTTCGGATTAAGTTAAGTTGATGCTATCCATATTTAATTGTGGTCAGAAACTACTGTAAGGGTCAGAAAGGACATGCAAGCGTACCAAAAGCTCCGCTTGCCCTTCCTCGTCCGCTCTGGCGTATTCGACGAATAGCTCTGGAGTGACCTTAGCCGCTTCCTCCTCCGCTTCCGCAAATACCACCTTGCTCTTCGCAATCCATGCTTGCAAATCCGTCGAAACTCTGGAATAAAGTTCTAGCTGGGGAACGTCAATGGCCATCGCTGTCACGTATTCGGCTAGCGCGATGTCGGCGGGATTGCGAGGTTGGCGGAGTGGTTGCTGTGAGGGGTGTATCGATCGCCGTGGCGCGGTCAGCTCATCCATGAACTTGATGCCTGTCATCGACAAAAATTGCACAACAGATATAGAGGGCTGACACAATATTTAGTACCAATCTTAACTGAGAAAAATGTGTGGATCGGCACTGACCACTTCTGCTTCCTGTTCTTCGTACCCTGCTTGCTCGACACCATCGCGCCACTGTTGCGTCGCAGCTGTGTCAATCTCCATGTGCCCTGAAAGGTCATCCTCTGGCTCTTCCTGGACCTGCTCGAGCCGTGTCGGGCGCTGTACTTCAGGTGACTGACGCCGGTACTCCAGAACAGGTTCCACGGAAGGCTGGCGGACGGGCGCAGGCGAGCCCCGTGTCGGGCTGGGTGATGCTGATGCTTGGCGAACAGTTTCGCGGATACAACTATCTGCTTCCACTTCCTTACCTTTCAACTTGGAAGGCGACGCAGGCTCAGAAACAACAGTGGTGGTTTTTTCTGGACGGGTCCAAGGATGCGATGGCGCTGCGCCCATGCTTGCACGGCCCATGCCAATACCGGCCTTCTTCTTTGCTGGCGAAGGCCCTGCTACAGCTGCTGCAGATTTCTCACTGTCCACAGGCAGGTTGAAGGACACGGCCATACTCTTTCGCCGGGCGAAGTAACCCGACGGACGGCGCAGCGCAGACCGTATCTGAGGTGGGCCTGAAGCAGAGCCCACCCCAGACCCAGCGGACTGAAACGGGGCTTTCTTAGTGGGCGATAGAGGGCGGGGCACTGGGGCAGTCCGGTCCGCAACTGGCGAGAGTGAAGGACTTTTTGCTTTAGGAGCTTCGGCTACGTCCAACCATTTGCTCGCGAGTGCTTGTCGCTTGGCAGGACTTGGTTGACCAACTTGCGTGTTATCGGCGTCATCTTGACTCGGAATGTGAGGACGTTTAGCAGGCGTGACTGAGGACGTTGACGTTGAAGCGGTTGGCGTTGTGGGTTTCTTCGGCGATGGGCGCGCGACGGGGGGAGCAAAGGCCGCCGAAAATGTGGGCTTGGGCTTAGGTTTCGATTGAGTGCCGGGTGTGGTCTTGGAGGGAGAAGGCGCTCTTGGTGTAAAAGAAAATGTACCGGTAGATTTCCGCGGTTGGCTAGCAGGAGTTGTTGCGGACCTCGGAATATCATCTGGGGGCGGCGGTTGGAAAACTAGTGATTTTCGTGGCTGCTGGGGTTGCTGACTGGTTGCAGCGTCTTCATTGGGTGTTTGCTGTGGAGGTGCGAGGGAAGTCCGGGGAGTAGAATGTGACGGAATAGCCATGTTACCGTAAACCTCCGACTCATCCATATTGGATCCATAACCCATGCTCATTCGTGAATTGAGACCGATGCTCGGGCGTCCAAGAATTTTGCTCAAATTGAGAGTCTTGTTACCGTCGAGTTCATCGTCGTCGTTGTCGTTAAAGCTATCTTCCGTCTCTGTAAATGTATCGTCTTGTGGCTCAAGGTCGTTATCAATTTCCGGGGGACCAGATAGGGGCAGCGAGTCCCGAGCGCGCAGTAGACGTTCCACGGCATCGTCCAAAGGCATTTCGTCGTTTCCGTGTTGGGATTCCTCCTCTTCGAAGGAAGATTCTGGTTCGGATGGTTGGTCGCCGGAGTGAGTCATCTGTTTCAGAGCGAGCCAGACATCATCCTTCTCCGCTGGACGAAGAGATTGGCCAAGTGGAACAGTGAAATCCATCATGAATGACGACTGTTCCGAGGTCGCATCTGACCGCATGGAATCGTTTCCAATGTCAGAACGCGTGTTGTCTTCTGCAAAAGATTGCGCCGCTGATGTGGACTCGACCTCAGCGAGCGGTTGGCGACCTCCCATCGAAAGCGAACGTTTACGCGAGAAATGACCTTGGATGGCTTCTGTGACCTCCATGTCATCGTCGCCATAATCCGCGTCTTCATCGTCGTCGAACTCGAGCTCTTCGTCCAGGATGGCTGATCCCTTGGGCTGGAACGCGCCGGGTTGCATGATTGTTGTCATATCCATATCCTCGTTTCCTGCCATTGAATGGCGGACAGAGCTACGTCTACGACGCGAGTTATTACCCGGATAATCATTCTCATTCGACTGAGCGTCTTGGGTATCCGGCCCCGCGTCGGGAGCAGCGTTCCCCGAACTGGCCTTACGCTTTGGATCGTACATGCGAACAAACGAGGCATTGAAGAAGCTGACGCGCCGTCCTCCCAATGATTTACGGCCAGCATTGTCAGGGACGGGTGCCGCATAGTCCTGTGTGATCTCCATGGATCGCGTGGCATTGACAGTGTCATCGTTGGCGGCGGGCTGAGATGACCCAGAGGATTGCTGAGGGGAAGGCTCCACGTTCAGAACATTGGAGAATGCCTTGAGAATACTTTTCCGTGGAGCCTTGGAAGAGATATGACTGTAAGTTGGATGCAAGCGCCCATGAGATGAGGTAGATAATTCGTACGCACCAAGGAACGCCGGGCTTTGGCCAGAGGACTCAGCGTCGCACCTGGGACTATGCTGTGCGCTCTTCTCCTACCCTTCGGTACGATGGATGGTACGTTCTGGTTCGTGCCCGCGATGGATTTTCGGCGGTGCGGTGATATCTTCTTGCTAGAGGCCATAATTACCGTAAGACTGATGCAAGAAGGGGACGAGCTAAATGTCTGTAAATCAAGAAGTCCGGGAAAGCAGAGGATAATGGATGGGCGAGAGAGACCCCAATAATTATGTTGGGAGTCCAGGTCGTTGAAAGTGCCAAAATAAACAGACGCGCTTCTCCCTACATGGGGTCATGTGATTATCAACAGTTAAATCACGATATCCATCGGTCGGCCCGGACATGCTTAGTAATCCATTACGCGTCTAAGAGTAATACATACGCGTCGACTCTCCTGAGTGGTTCGCTTACAATACTCTCTTTCTCTTTATCTTCCATCTTTGCCTTGCACCATGGCGAGTATGCATCAAGCGAATTTTCGTTTTCGCAGACTCAACGTTTACAGTTAATCAGAATCCGATCCAAGGATGGAAATTTCCGATACGAATTGTCTGCCGATGACGATATCTCCAAATTATTGGCCAAGGTAATGCTCACAGAGAGTAAATCAATAAGCGTGATTAAAGTGTCTCTGCTAGATATTAGAAACATCAGTCGATCCTGATGTCTCGAGTATCACAATCTCAAATCAACCGCGCGGCAATGAAGTCAAACTTTCCTCGTTGAAGGGCCAGACGTTGAAGAAACTGGGCCTGAGGTAAGAGTGGTATTGTATCTCCTACCATTTGCATTGCTTACAGTTTTTAGCCACGGAGATCTAGTTTTTGTTGGATATCAAACTAATGCCACACCTCCAAACGATCATATTATGGCTCCATCTACCTCTGCTGGTACTTCCAGCGCAACACCCGTGGTAGATGCTACCAAACGCCCTTGGGAACTTGTGAAGGAAGATGCGGTGGATGTATACTGGAGGTCGCAGTCTGGAAAGATCCCGCGAGAACGCGATTCACGCTTTTGCAAGCATGCGCTAAACGGAATGTGCGACTACTGTATGCCTTTGGAACCCTACGATGCCGCGTACCACAAGGAGCACGCCATAAAGCACTTGTCATATCACGCATACCTCAAGAAAGTCACTCCTAAACCCAGTGCATCCGCTGCTTCTCAGCTCCCTCCACTCACACCCCTCTCCTACAAAGTTAAAGTACCATGCCCATCGGCCTCGCATCCCCCGTGGCCAGCCGGTATATGCACAGCATGTCAACCCTCCCCAATAACGCTGCAGTCGCAACCCTTCCGCATGATAGACCATTTGGAAATTGCATCGATGGACATAATTGATAGGTTTCTTCAAGCCTGGCGGAAGACGGGTATGCAACGCTTCGGGTGGCTATTGGGCCGCTATGAGCCGTACGACAAGGTCCCGATGGGAGTCAAAGCCGTTGTAGAGGCAATATACGAACCACCACAACAAGGCGAACTTGATGGGTTGACTCTAGGATGGCCATGGGAGGATGAGGCGCGCATACGTCAGCTCTCTGCTGCAGCAAAGATCCCACTCACCGTTGTTGGATATATTTTCACTGATCTGGATCCAACGCCAGAAGATCGGACAAAAAATGTTTATAAGCGCCATCCACAATCGTTCTTCTTGTCATGTTTGGAAGCCATTTTTGCGGCATCGCTACAGAAGGACAACCCGACAACGACAAGATCTTCCCCGACTGGACATTTTGCTTCGCGTCTCGTCACTGCAATCCTCACTGCAACAGAAGACGGTCAAGTCGATGTCTCAGCGTATCAAGTGTCGGAACAGGCAGTAGCCATGGTTGAAGCTGACATGATCGAAGCCAGCGTAGACCCCGGAATTGTTCGCGTCAAAGAAGAAGACAGGACCAAAGATTCTGCGAGATATGTTCCAGATGTTTTCTTCTCTTACAAGAATGAATACGGCTTGGAGGTCAAGAAGAGTGCTAAACCTTGTTTCCCTGTCGAATATCTTATGGTCAACGTAAGTTTTATACTTATTTTGCTTTGCAGCACAAGATTTGAAAACCTGCTTTTTATTTAGGTAACTCATGGGTTCCCTCAAAACCCATCGCCGCTTTTCCAATCGATCCAATTTGCAATTGAAAATCGGCCGGGCTTGGAAAATCAGACGCTGGACAACGTTATGGCCGAGCTGCGGAAACTTGATGCACCTTCCTTGTTCCCTGGCAGTGAGAGTCACAAGAAAATTGAACTCGCGAAGTGGCTCAGTGACTGGCATTTGATCGCATTCTTGCAAACGTCTCAGCTCTTCACTGAGGTGAGTTTTTGCAACTCCCTTCCGCGACAATACCCCTGACTATCTCCGCACAGGCGGATATCAATGTTTTGATGCACACTTTATCTTCGGCCAATATACTCGAAGACGCGAAGAATGTCGATCCCGTTTTGGCGACAGAGGGATGGCAGACGCTCATGACGTTCACGCGAGAGAGTGGCCGTGAGTTATCCGATCTCTAATATGGTTCTTTTTGTGAAACTAACATTTCTTGAAACTAGCCGCCCGACCCAGCAGTTCAGCACCTACAGGATCTTCTACGATGGACGACGACATCCCGCCTGAAGTGTTCGACCAGATTGCAGCCGAGCAAGCGGCTTCGCGCGAGTCAGGCTCTTCGAGCAGTATTCGAATCTGTCCACATTGCACGTTCGAAAATGTCCACGGCGGTACGGACTGTGAAGTATGTGGACTGCCCTTGGCCTAAGGCTTAGAACGATTGGGGGCATCATAAAGTCGACTATAGTACTCGAGTGCCATTTTCACTCTGCCTTACTGTCATGTTAGAATAAAAACCCTCAGATTTTACCTCTAATAATCTACGCAATTGAAACTTCTGTTTTCTGTCGGTCTTCAGTTACCTTGAACGTCCACTGGCAATTGCCAAGTCAAAAAGTCCAAAAAAAAGTCTCGAAGTCCGGACTTCGGGATTCTAGCACGTGACTTATAATTACCAGCGCTAAATTGAGGAAGTTTGGAAAAAGCAGCCCTTCAAACTCTTAGTTTTACTCAATTAAACCTCTGAGGCCATCCCGCACGATTTCATCTATTCTCTAAATCATGGCGCCCCGTACTTGCGCTCTATGCCACAAAGCAAAAGCTATGCTCAAACGACCGAAAACGGGACAACAAATATGCCGCGAATGCTTCTTCTACGTCTTTGAAACCGAAGTCCACAATACCATCACCCAATCCCAATTGTTCAGGCCTGGAGACAGAGTAGCGATCGGTGCATCGGGAGGCAAAGGTGCGGCGCTCTCACGATCTTACCCCCAATGATTTGTTTGCTGAGAATGTAAGATAGACTCCACGGTCCTGGCATATGTCATGAAGACGCTCAATGAGCGATATAATTATGATCTTGATCTCTTTCTTTTGTCAATAGACGAAGGAATCACTGGATACCGCGATGACTCTTTAGAGGTGAGGAATTTCATTTATGCTGTCCTGATGTCGTCTTCTTTTGATAATCTAATGCAAAGAAATCCAGACAGTAAAACGAAATCAGCAGCAGTATGATATGCCGCTGAAGATCTTATCCTATGACGAATTGTATGGGTGGACTATGGATCGCATCGTCTCGCATGTCGGAAGGAAGAATAACTGTACTTTCTGTGGCGTATTTCGCAGACAAGCTCTCGATCGGGGGGCTGCAATGCTGAATGTGGATCACATTGTGACTGGGCACAATGCAGATGATATTGCAGAGACGGTTCTGATGAATAGTTTGTGATCCACAAATTTTGGTTGGAAAGTTCAATGCTAACTGGATTCGCGGCAGTTATGCGCGGTGATATTGCGCGGCTGGGCCGCTGTACATCAATATGTACTCAAGGCGAAGACACTATCCGTAGATCAAAGCCCTTCAAATATGCCTATGAGAAGGAAATTGTAATGTAAATCAAAATTTAAAGTGCTACTGACATTTATCGTCTGACCATCTATTTTGCTAATAGGTATGCTTACTTCAAAAAACTGGACTACTTCTCCACCGAGTGTATATATTCGCCAGATGCATATCGTGGGCATGCCCGAGCGTTTTTGAAGGACCTTGAATCCGCTCGACCCAGTGCTATCATTGACATCATTCATTCCGGGGAGGCATTTGAGATCAAGGATGAGATCAAAGCAACACAAAAATTACAGCGTAAGCCTGCCCCGTAAAATATTTTGGATCGATCTGATTTTGTCGGCCTGACAGAAACATGCCAAAGATGTGGCTATATGTCAAGTAACTCTCTGTGTAAAGCTTGCACGTTGTTGGAGGGTCTTGAGCGTGGCATGGCAAATTCTGGGATCGTAAGTCATTCCGTTACTTTATCAGTAAATACAATCAGCTCATTGATCCACTAGACTGATCGAGCTCGAAAGAAGCTGGAGGCAGAGGGCCCTACCCCAGAAAATATACGAACTATTCCATACTTTACCGCACCATCTGGAAAACCGGCTATAGCAGTGACGATGCCTCTGGAAACCGCCTTATAAATTTAGATTTTGTAACCTAGTCTTCTCATGCAGATGACTTACCGGTACCCTCCTCCTTCAGAAAATCGATATCTTAGCGGATTCTATCAAATCAAGATCCCCTTCGAAGCCAGCTGAAGCGAAACTTGTAAGGCTTTGCATAGCTTCGCGTGAAGATGGTCAGTGCATTAAATCTCGGTCAAACGTACCTGACCAGTTCATTTGTAGCAACTATCGATGGTTCTTCTATGTTACTATTCTCGTCCTCAGCTTTATTATTATTCGAAGTTTGGAAAAGATGTGATTGCTATCCAAGCAGCGCCCTGAGCACGTATCGCCGGGGACAGTTTCTGCACAATGAGCCTTCAAGCTTTATTATTCTGCTCGCCGACAACTGTGTCCGAAACCTCCAATAACAAAGGGACTCGCTTGCTATTTGAATTTGGGATTTCTGTCCTCTCCAGGAAATGATTGGGCTCTGGGTATAATCTTTAGTCCCATAAAATAGCCCTGCCAAAGAACAAAAGATGCAGAACGCTCGCCATGCATTGGAAATGATCTATTATGATTTAATTGGGTAGTTTCAAATACTAGGCATCAGCAATACTCATCGTAGCGCCTTCGTAGCGCCTGACGCGTGACGAGTTGGAGCATTTCTATTGCTCAACGCAATGCGCTCTTGCTGGACATGCACTCACTGTCAGAGATTTAGTATCTTTTGTATTCATCTTCACTGAGCGTGCGGTGAGTAAGTTCTGTACAGAGAACTGAATATTGCCTGTGCCCTCCTAAACCTACAATCGTAACCGAAGGCTAGGCCGGTGACCCTCTAAAAGAGGATGAGGCATTCGCGAGAATCTGACATTTATTGGTCTGTATTTCAACAAGTTGCAACATCTTGGAAAATCTATCAGAGGAAGTGTGTGCGGGTAGAGTAGAAATATTTGTACATTCACTCAGCATCCACTTTTTCCTTTTCAGATTTTACACATGGATCCCCCGTCACAAAGCATGAACCTTTGCAGATTCTATGATGTCAAGGGCTCCATGAAAACGCGGAGAGAAATGGACCTGGTAAGGTTCCATATGGCTTGAAGTGGGGCAATAAGTTTACCAACAACCACGACATATTGCAGTATGCATAGATTCAGACTCACCTCACAAGCCCGTCGGTAAAGGCTACCGATGGCACTATGATTTGACCCTTATGATCAACGCTTTTGCTAATATTCCATGTCGCTAGAATTGACGCAATTGCAATCCAAGCAGTGTCTAGTGCAAGATACCGACCAGGGCAGTTTCTACACAATAATGTTAGAGTAACTCTAAAAATCTGGGAAATACTTGCCGTCGGCCGTATCCAAAACTTCCAGTGAGAAGGGGATCCGGTTGTTGCGTAAAACTGACCACTCCATCTTTCAGAAAACGACTAGGGTCAAATTTGTAGGGGTCTGGATATATTCTTTCGTCGTGCAAGATTGCCCTGAAGCACGATTGAATACAAGCACGAGCGTTCAACAGTGACTATAACCGGATCGACCGGCTTACCAAGTATTAGGTGTTACAGTAGCACCTATATACCGAGGAGAATTGTTGAAATTGAGTACTTCACAATCTAATTGACAAAGGGGCGCTTACCAGCTGGTATCCTAAATCCTTTGTATTCATCTTCCTTAACTGCACGATGGGGGAGTGCTTCGATAGAACTCAGTAAATTGCCAGTTTGACAATAAATATACGCCGACCTAGTGGAGTTACAGAAAACCATCTCAGGGTCTCAAAGAGTGTAGCTTCGATATATGGCATAGAATTTCTATCACTAAATTCCGGTAACCTTGACATCCCGATGACTCGATCGATTTCTTCTTGAGCGAGTTGTTGGACATCAGCATTGAGGACCATGGCCATCACCCATGCCAGGAGGAGAGACGCGGTCTAATTCAGTCAAGCAATCAGACTGCAAGCGCAATTGGACCAATTTGTGTAAATAGGACTCACTGTATCCGAGCCGGCTTTAGGCGGCGGAGGATGTATGAGTAACACTGTCCTCACGTCAAAATCAAAACATATTCACCCAGATAAATGATCGCTGCGCAATTTTTGACAATCTCTTCTTCTTCGATTACGTTGGTTGGTTTGTTCGATTTGATTTTCTCCATATTGTCATATACAAATGACCTCTGCGCCAATCCCTCATCCTGTGAAACGCTTCGTAAATACAAACAAAAAGAAAGGCAGTGATAATCTTACCATGGCCTTCTTGACTGTCTCGAATGGCACATTGCGAAGGTCACGAGCACCTTTGCCCCAGATTTTTGCGTTCCGTTTGAATCCTGCACCAGGGATCCAATCTTTCGGAATGATGAAATGTCAGAACCACTGGCAAGTCATAAACAATGACCCATATGTGAACTTGCCTGGAACATATTTCAATGATGGCACAAATTCGACTAAAAATTTGCCTGAAGCATGTACAACGGGGAGGAGGGGCTTGATGGCAGTATGGACCAGATTGATGTAAAAATCGTCCTCAGATTTCACTTCGTAGCCATACGCTGCTTGCAGAACAATTGAGGCGACAAATCTAATGATACAGGTTACAGTGCAACTTCAGAGCCCGAACTTCAGAAGACTGACTGTCGAATGTGAGGGGCAAATTCTACCGGGGAGCGAACAAGTTGATCCAGAAGTACGATTGACATTTTCTTTTGAATTGGATGGTACAATGCGATATTTCTTGGTTGAAAATATTGATGAAACATCCTTCGATGACGTCTATAGTGAACGTGAATCATTTCGTGACTCTGATTTTCGAATTATTTATTACCTCCACCAATCTGAATAATGCATATGTGCAAAGTCCCAGTCCCAGTCCATAAGCTCGTTGGCCATAACCTAGAGGGGTACGGTGATAAGCACCGATATAGACCATGTAAAATAAGAGCTGAGAACCATTCTTGGGCGGTCAGAATAATTGGAAGACCGTTTCTCCAATAATTCTGTGACTGCTTCTAAAGAGCTGAGCACGATTGTTGTCTTGCCAAAAACATTGAATGAGAGAACATCTCCGTAATTGTGCGCCCACTCAGCGTAGGTCAACCAAGGGTAGTGATGAGGAATGTCATAGGCATTCCCAATAAGTGGATAGCCTTTCGGTCCAGGAGGTAAAGGTAGAGCACTCCGTCGAGCTAGCCAAAGTTTTAGGAGATATAAGGCCAGTCCGATAGCGGAGATGGCATAAACCGAATTATTCAAGACCATAGTGGGCGACAAAGAGCAGATTCCGGAGAGCATGGAGTCAGGCGAGGAGGGTTTAAATACGCGAACTCGGTTTGACCTTACACTTTCAGTATTACGATGAATATGCGGATGAAGCGGGTAATCTTACGTCGTTGGAGTCCCGATAGGCTTGTCGGTACATAATCATGCGTGTGCTACGTTCTTCCATTCGCATTCTCATGTCTTTTCGTGAGTAAAGATGGGTAAATATTTTGCAAGCATCGCTTCTATCACGCTTGGGCATCCTCACTGAAGTGGTCCCATGACGTTTTTGCGTGGGGTTCCAGCAGATTGGTAGAAGGTTCTGGATAGGGACCAGCAGCGGAGCCTTGCTAGTGATAGGCCTGTGACTGCTTGATGATGAGGCCCTCGATATTCTCGCGTCCGCCGCATCCTCTTGAAAAGACATCGTTATGAGGCTCCTCACTCGATATCTCAAATACTGATTACGAATTTCTCAAATTTAAATTGTACTGCGCACCAATTATCGAACAGCGCAAGTCGCGCCAATGTAAGTACAAGACGATTATAGAGAACGTCATGAACCATGGTTTTCGGGTCTGACGAGGTAGCAAGTACAGACTGGGAGTTTCATCTACAATTCCGAGGAAATAAAAAACAGGTTGGGAGAGCAGAGAAAGCAAAGATGCGCAGCGCAGAATAAAGTAACAAGTACTCAAAGACAAACCGAGATCGCGGTTTGATCAAGGTGCACTTGAAAGAAAAACCAGAAGTGTGACAGGCCTGTGTCTGTGACAAACAATGGATAACATCACGCGATGATCAAGTCACATCTTTGCAGAGCTAAACTCGACCCAGCGGCGTGCCTCATTCTCGTCTCTTTCTTTTCATCTTCCATCGCTCATCATCCTCGCCACTTTACAATCAAAACATAGTCATGGAAGCCGCTGAATCTCGCACTATGAAGGCTCGTAGGGAGGGTGAGTATCATATCTTTCATTATCGCGATCCTCTCGTTAACGCGTCCTCGTCACGCAGCCTACAAAGCCAAAGGCCCCCTTAAGCAGGACGATCTCAGACGTCGTCGCGAGGAGCAGCAAGTTGAGATCAGAAGACAGAAGCGTGAAGAAAACATCTCGAAAAGGCGTAACTTCCTTCCATCTTCAGGCGCCGACTCAGATGAGGAAATTGGTGGAGGTGTTTGGGATCCACCTGTGAGCAATGTTCACAACACGGCTTTGTGGATAATCGTCCTGATCTTTTTCATGGACTCTAGCTTGCCGATGAAATGATTTCCGGTGTCTTTTCGGAGGATCCTGAGCGTCAGCTCGACGCGACGACCAAGTTCCGCAAGCTTCTTTCAAAGGAGAAGAATCCACCTATCGAGCGCGTAATTGAGTGCGGGGTTGTACCTCGTTTTGTCGAATTCTTGAAGCACGGACATGCAATGCTTCAGGTATGCCACCGGCCTCTTACAATGTGGATTATCATTTTGACGGCTTTTTCTCCCAAAAATTCTCTAGTTCGAGGCTGCTTGGGCCTTGACCAACATCGCTTCCGGAACCGCGGAGCACACTCAAGTTGTCATCAATGCTCAGGCTGTCCCTGAATTTATTAACCTTCTGTCATCCCCTGTTCTCGATGTTCGGGAACAAGCTGTTTGGGCGCTTGGAAACATTGCCGGCGATAGCCCTCAATGCAGGGACTACGTTCTTCAGCAAGGTGCCCTCAGGCCCTTGCTTACGCTTCTCAGCGAAAATCACAAACTCAGCATGCTTCGCAATGCGACCTGGACATTGAGCAACTTCTGCAGAGGGAAATCTCCACAGCCAGATTGGGAGCTTGTGCGTCTTTATGTGCCTGTTGTTATCTTTCAAAGGCTAATTGCGGCGTGATAGATCTCCCCTGCATTGACTGTGTTGACGAAACTCATCTACTCGCTCGATGATGAAATCCTGATTGATGCCTGCTGGGCAATTTCTTACCTTTCTGATGGATCGAATGACAAAATTCAAGCCGTCATTGAGTCTGGAGTTTGCAGGCGTCTTGTGGACTTGCTCTTGCACCAATCGACTTCTGTCCAGACTCCGGCTCTTCGTTCAGTCGGAAATATTGTGACCGGAGATGACCTCCAAACACAGGTCGTGATTGCTTCGGGAGCTCTCCCCGCTCTCCTGTCCCTCCTTTCGTCTCCCAAGGATGGCATCCGTAAAGAAGCCTGCTGGACGATCTCGAACATCACTGCCGGATCTCCTCCTCAAATACAATCCGTCATTGATGCCAACATCATTCCTCCTCTTATCAACATCCTTCAGAATGCGGATTTCAAGACGAGGAAGGAGGCATGCTGGGCTATCTCTAATGCCACTTCCGGTGGTCTTCAGGAGCCCGCTCAAATCCGCTATCTAGTCTCCCAAGGTTGCATCAAGCCCCTGTGTGACTTGTTGACCATGATGGACAACAAGATCATCCAAGTTGCCCTTGACGGACTGGACAACATTCTCAAAATCGGCGAACAGGACAAGATTGCTGCAGGGCCTGGTGCTGCCAACCAATACGCGTTATACGTTGAAGAAGCCGGAGGCATGATTACTATCCACAACCTTCAACAACACGACAATTTGGAAATTTACAAGAAAGCGTTCAACATCATGGACAAGTACTTCCCTGATGAAGAGGATGTCGACACCGCCATCAGCGCACCCTCTGTTGATGCCTCAGGCGCGTTTGCCGTAAGTCTAGACGTGACAATTGTTAGTTTGTTTGAAACTGATATCTATCTAATAGTTCCACACCGATATGAGTGCCCCCCAAGGAGGATTCAGTTTTGGCCAGTGATCATCTCTTCTTTCATTTCCTGTTCATTTATTCAACATGACCGCTACGCTTTGTAACCACACCTGTGACGCATATCCCCGTCTTTTCCAATTTATCCGTGTTCATTGCAAATTTTCCCTTTTCTCCTTCTCTTTTTGCACAGAAGGTATCAACCAGAATAATACATACTCGATTACTTGTATCTTGATTGCATTTTTGCTACCGGTTTTCAGATACGCTATTCAGTACAATTCTTTTGCTCTCAATAGTAAATGCCTAACGCCGCTAGATGTATTTGACGCGCCTCTCGACTTTTGAGTAACTGAGTTTGATAAACAACGACATCAATTACTGGCATTGGCAAGGGTTCGTGCAAGGGATGTCGATGAGGACCAAAGTATACGAACAACGTGACCGAATTTTCGCGCGAGCGCGTCAAGCGCTCTTGGCAATGCGGCATCACACCTTGTTCAAGTCCATGTCATTGTCTTGATCTCATTTCTCAAATTCGGTCCTTCAACAGACGTAAAACCTCAGATCTATGGCTTCTCAGATCCTTCCACTGGGTACGTTCACCGGCTAATCATCGCGACTACTCAGCCGCTAACCAAGTTTGACGCACAGAACTTATTGATAGATGTATCGGCTCGAAGATATGGGTGATCATGAAAAGCGAACGTGAATTCACTGGCACTCTTCTCGGATTCGACGACTATGTCAGTGAGTAGAAGTTTACTACCTGAGCGACTATACACGCTCACGGTCCACATTAACACTAGATGTTGTGCTAGAAGATGTTACAGAATTGTGCGTAAATCCCGAAGTAAAGCACATCCACCACTAACTCTCGAAGCAGCGAGATAACACTACAAGGAGTCAAAAAGACGAAACTAGCGCAGACGTTGTTGAACGGCAGTAATATTGCTATGGTGCGCGCTATTGACATCAGGCACTTTGTATATTACTAATGACAATTTACTGTCCCTATTTTTTTCTTGCAGTTGATACCCGGAAGTAATGGTCCTGAGGATAACTGATTGTGCATGCCACTTCGAAGCTTTACCATTATCAGAAATTTTATCTCGAGCAAGGCCTTAACCCACCACGATTGCAACTTCATTAACCATGATCTGGCGTCCAATCTCTCCAATCTTCAACCTTTACTCGAGTATCTAGGACTCATAGAATCATATTTCCTGGGCGAGAAGACGTTTGTTTTATGGTGCAATGGTATTTCCATAACACAGCTTGGACCTGTGATCAAAACAAAATCGTCGTGTAATCACCAATCTTCCACAGCAAAAGGATACAACGTCAACGAACATGTTCCAGAATCCAGACTCCAGAGTTAGATAGCAATCGACAGGCAAGATGATTTTTACTTTGAAGATTCTCTACAAATATGCTCTCAAAATTACTTCACGTTTCTTCTTGCATCATGCGATACTATCTTTTAGAAAAGTCAACAAAACAAAAAAGTGCAAATTCCCAGTGCTTCGTCAATTTCCTAGCCATGCGTGCTGCATATGATTCATGAATTTCCGGGTTCAAACTCTCAACGTCTTATTAAAAAACCAAAACTTGAGTATTCATGAAATAAGAATCATGCTTCCAGAAGACTTGGCCGAGTTGTGCTAGTGCATAAGTGACAAGAGTCGCATTGACTTCGAATTTTCAATTGACTCGGATTTCCAGACAGACGCGTTGCGTCACGTGTGACTGTCAATGAATTAGATTTTTCCTTACATTATACATAGGACCTACATTTGACTGTGACACCAACTCTCATCGCGCTCAAACAACCCCGCCATGACTATTCGACTGCGCATGGCCCTGCATGGCACCCGCCATAAGAAGGTCTTCCACATTGTTGCCGTCCACAACGCTTTGCGCCGTGACGCCAAACCCAAAGAGCTCTTAGGAATCTATGACCCGCACACCCGGGATTTGAACGGCGTGCGGCTGGTTCGATGGAGTGTGGACAGAATTCACCACTGGCTCCACGCAGGAGCGCAACCCAGCGCATCCGTCGTCAAACTTTTGGAGCGGGTACGTCCTCTGACCATTCTCGTGCCTGTGTGCCGTTCGGCTGACACCGCGCAGGGGGGTATTCTTGCTCCCAACTCACCTTACCATTCCCGCGCTACTACTCCAAAGCATCCTGTGGTGAAGGCCGATGCAAATCCACCTTCCGTGAACGCTAATACTAAGACCAAATCTACTACAACGCCTCCACCCCCTTCCAAAGAGTCATGAATACGCCCTACCCATACACTCGGCTGTATTGCTCCTGCGCGCATGCAACCTTTTTACCATCAGCATGACAGGGACGCCACCGTTCAAAGAGAGCCTTTTCTCCTGCCTCGGCAACCCAGCAAAAGGTCACGTCGATGTGTTGTATTAGATTCGCTTTACCGGTCGGAGTGTTCTCTGTCCCCCCACTTCTTTTCGGAAAGTATTAAATAATGATATTCGTCCACGCTGCTGTTTTCAAGGAATAGTCACTAAAAGCTTTTCTATCTCATCATGCCCCGCCTCTTGCGATAATTCCAATGGAGTGAGGTCATCTGGATCCTATACGAGCCGCGTAAGAGAGGTAATTTGATACTAGAGCACAATATAGAACTCCTACCTTGATAGCACGATCCGCACCTCTCTGTAGCAGGAATTTGACAACCTCTACGTTCCCTCGATCGCAGGCTAAGTGTATTGGTGCGTACCCCTTTACAAAACAGAGAGTTCCAGTGAGGTTAAATGAGGCAACTTGGCTTTGCCACTCACAAATTCGTCCAGCGCGTTGAGATCAGTTTGCGGGTGATTTTTTAATAGTGTCTCAAGACCAGAAACGTCATTTGACAGAACGAGACCATGTATACTGGCATCGTGTATGACTTCCTGCGGTGCCATTGAACTGACTGAGGGACCCAGCCCATCGCCGCCACCGCGCGAGCTCCCTTCTGTAGGTGGGACATAGGCCGAGTCCGACAGAGTGTCATAGTCGACAGGTTCGCTTTCAAGTTTCTGTTCGGGTTGAACTACTATTGATTCCGCCCATCCCAAGCTCTGCGCGAGATCTAGGTATCTTTGCTCAGCCTCAGCCACACTCTCGTATTTCTTGCCGGTCGCAGACCATGCATCCCATTTAGCCCTCCCAGTCATGTCAAATATCGAGGGGCGAGAGGTCGTCGGCGTCCTTGAAGACGTCACATATTTGAACAAGCCGTACAACTGTCCAAATGATCAGGAGGGCAAGGGATGGATCACAGACGAAGATATCGACCTCGAGCTTGACGGATGAGGACACTTGAGCTAGAGACGGTGCCGAAGATAGATAGTTCGCAGCATTCTGGAAAGCAGGAGAAGGCTGTATATTGGACATCTAAGGTATAGATTCGACGTCCCGGGCAACAAAAAATACGGTATACTGGAAGTAGTAATGTAACTGATTAAATACTGTGGGTTTCTCAAGCGGCGGGGAGGATCACTCTATTACATAATCCGATTGTCTACTTTCTAACCGGTCATGCAAGGCCAGCAGCACGCATGGCCTATAAAAAATTGGGTCAGAAAAAACAATCGAAGAAAAGAAGGAACTTACCTTGAGCATTTCTACACCAATCTTAGCAGGGCTGTCGGTGACGATGACGCCGGCCGCCTCGAGAGCTCTCACTTTATCGATGGCAGCACCCTTACCACCAGAGATGATGGCGCCCGCATGTCCCATGCGACGGCCGGGAGGAGCAGTGCGGCCTGCAATAAAGCCGACAACGGGTTTAGGATTGGCTCTGGTTTTGTTGTATTTCTCCAGGTATTCAGCGGCCTCTTCTTCCATCGATCCACCAATTTCTCCAATGAGCACGATACCTATGATTAGAAAAGTTGAGAATCCGAAGCCGAGATTCCGAGAATGAGTTCTCACCTTGAGTGTTCGGGTCATCGAGGAAGATTTTGATGACGTCAATGTGTTGAGTGCCGGGGAAAGGATCTCCTCCAATGCCAACGCACAACGACTGGCCAAGGCCGACGTCCGTGGTTTGGGCAACAGCCTCGTATGTCAGGGTTCCGGATCTAGAAACGATGCCTGTTGCGGCATGAGAGCAAAGCTACTAAACAGGTCGGGCAGCCTACCGATCTTTCCGGGTTTGTGGATATGACCAGGTTGGATACCCATTTTGCATCCCAGAGGATTGATGACTGCAAAAAAAACTAAGCAGTTTATATGGGTAGAATGACAAATGGTGCATACTTCCAGGACAATTGGGTCCGACAAGTCGGGAACGCGACTGGCTCTTGAGGGCGTTCATGACCTATCAAAACGCAAATTTACGGTTCGCTCACGAGTAACGAAAAAAGAGAACGTACGCGGATCTCGTCTGCCTGAGGAATACCTTCCGTAATACAGACAATGAGGCCGATCTCATTCTCAATAGCCTCGATGATGGCGTCTGCCGCAGTGGGCGGCGGAACATAGAGGACCGTCGCGTCAGGCTTTGTCGCAGCAACCGCCTGGAAAGCTCCATTTGGCATGTGCATGCAAAGCATAGATTCGGCGTACCTCTCTGACAGTTCCAAAGATGGGTAGTCCGAGATGCGTTTGACCAGCTTTCTTCGGCGACACGCCGCCAACCATGTTTGTACCATAGGCAAGCGCCTCCGCTACGTGGAAAGTACCCTAATGGCCATTAGTACCAGCCGGACGCCAGAAGCAACGTCACACACCGTCTTCCCAGTGAGTCCTTGGCATAGGACTTTAGTATCTTTGTGGATGAGGAGGTTGCGGATGGTATCATCGTAGCTCTTGCGCGCTGCAGACTGGGAGAACGTCCGGCGTCCGGCTTTGGGCGCTGTCAGCGGAGTCGAAGGAATTTAACTGCGTAAAGCTCACCGTTACCAATTAGCGACTGGCCAGCATGGCGAAGCATCTCGATGTAATTCTAAAGGAATGTCTAGACTCTGACGTTGCGCCTGGACCGGGAACGTAAAAGCAGCCAACTGTTTTGGCACATTTGTTACGAAAGCCTTTACATTCCATAAAAGGAATGCCGCGGTAGTTTTAATACATGTGAGAGGGAGGAAGCTCTTCTGCCCTCCTCCGCCTGACATACGCGTGTACAGCGGAATGTGGCAATGATTAGAACCAGCTTATTTTTAATTTTGAAGCTTGAGGAGATATAACGTCCGAGTGCAATGATGTTATGAATATTTACCTAAATGATTACTGTCCTCTTACAAACGATAATTGAGCCCTTCCGAACTCTAAAGTATTAAATCTTCCTCCTCCTGTCGCGCGCCTTTCTTGACGCGCGATCAAACGCCAGTATCGCATACTTGACCTTATCGTGTTGTCTTGTGTTGATGGCGCTAAATTCAATCGGTCAGCATTCACCACAGCTCATGTTTAAACAGCTGGTGCTCACACTGTCACCTCCTGCAGGAATTGCGTCTTCGCTTCGTTGGGCACGCTCGTTACAGGAAGTTGCTCCAGAACAGGCGGTAGCCATGTGAGGAGCTGATTGGGCCACATATGCACAAGCGCCCTGAAAATCGACACCACGGTGGCCGCTGCATCCTCTGGGAATTCGCCCACGAGGCCGTTCAGGATGCAACCCACAAATTGAAATCCCTCCTTGCTCATTGTGTCCCGGACGGATGAAGACCATATGGCAAATTTTGACGGGGTCGCGGCTGTGACAGGTTCCATACAGTCATGGGTCAGGATACTGCGGAAGAAATCGAGAGAAGCGAAAATGATATCGCTGTGAACGACAGTGAGACCTGCCACAGCACAACGGAATGCCATGGGAAAGGCAGTTGACGTGAAGAGAGTCTCCGGCATCAAAGTAACAAATTGGAGGAGCATTTGAATGTAATCCTCCAAAACTATATGGGTAGGGTATGTGAGCGCTCAGTTTCATCTCAGTTTCATCAACTTTGACAACTGAAGACTTACTGTCGGGTATTTCGCCGGGCGGTTTAACATGTAAGAGAGCGGCCACTTTTCCGGTGCTACGTTCGAGAATTTCTTTGATGGCATTTTTCAGTGTTGAGTTACTGTCGTTTCCGTATCTGCCGATAATTTTCCCCGCGATCCACAGGAAGCTCGGATAGCCAGTCGCCTCGAATGCGACAGACATTCGCGCGATCACAGAGGGAGCCACAGGTAATGCGGTCTTACTGAATAGATCGATGCCGCGTCGCAGAACACGCGTCGTGCGCTCTGCAAGGTCGTAATTCAATCCGTAGTTGGAAAGGAAGGCGTCGAAAACTGCCCATGCTTCCTGGCAGGTATTTTGGCACGCTGGCGGCAAATCTTCACCGTAGCCTTGGATAACATGCAGCATCACTTCCAGGTTTTCGAGGCCGTCTAAATAGTCATAATCAGAAATTAATATCTACTGAGGTAAAGAAACCCGCGACTTACTCCCTATCTCCTCGATCTCCGCTTTGGTAAGCGGGGTTGCCTTACTCGACACGGCATGCACCTGAGCAAGAATATCCAATGCGAAGGTTTTGAGTGACTGGGCTGCGCGATTCATGGGCATCGCAGAGATAACATAAGCGATAGCCTCATAGACCTGTCGTCTGTCGTCTTGAACGAGCTTCGTGCCTGTACTTGTCAGGAAACTGTGCAGCGTTGGTAGGAAGTCGGTTAAATGCTGTAAGAAACAATTGAGCTATTAGAACAAGTCATCCGATGTATTTTGACGCCGCACCTGTTTGCAGTCCTGGCACACATATTTCAAGGCCTGGCCTGCCGCGGCACACACCTCAGCATCGGAGTCCTGGAATCCAGCCGAAATATATTCCAGCTGAGGTCTGATGTAATCCGGGTGTGCGCTAATCCACTCGGAATAGCGCGAGATTATTAGAAGTGCGGCATACCGCACACGTGGGTGTCGAGGGAGGGAAGGAATGAGATCTATAATCTTCGGCACAGCGCTGTTGTCGTCCGGATCGATTTCGGCGCCCATCGAACGCATGGCGAAGAGTGGCGCCTCGATTTCCTGCCACGATACTTCTGAGCCGCGGGCGAGAGCATTGGTAATTAACTGGTAGGCGGCAAGCAGACAGGTTTCTGTGCGCAGGACAAAACAGCAATCCTTAAGCGTGTCCCCCATGACGTGACGAAATGCGCGGAAGTTATCTGCCTCTTGCCCGGACATGGGGTTGGTGTCTGGCGGGAAGTGCAGGTGGTTGATGACGACTGTCATGAGTGTCTTGTACGCTTCAAGGAATAAAGGCGAGACCGAAGACCGCTTTCCGAGATTCTGCGCGAGACGCATCCAGAAAGGAAACGTGATAGGTACAATGTCCAGGTCGGGATAGGCTGAGCACTCGCCAATTGCTTCGACAAGTGGGAAGAATGTCTCCGTGTGTTGTAGTAAGAGAAAGCGATACGTCTCGCCTGCCTCTGAGAATATGCGAGCGTAGCCCTTGATTTTGTCCACATCGTCATGGTCATCTACCAGTCGACTCCGAAGAGAGATAACGCGAGGAACAATGAGCTGAATGGATGCCATATTGTCGTCGATCTCCTGCGTTTCGTGGATGATTTGGCAGATCACATCCACAGCCGCGTCAAAAAGCTTGTCCACGGCGAGGGCTTCAAAGGCATACGCGAACAAAGGCGTGTCGGCCAACGCGCTAATGGTAATCTCCCCCGCAACAAGCCAAGAGTACAGACAGTTGAATACTTGCGCCTGCACCGCTGCTGTAACGCCTGCCCATCATATGATATTAGCAAATTTCCATAAGCGGACGCGGGAAGTTCTACGCACCATCTGCATTGATGTACATCGCAAGCAACTCCAGCACCTTTGGCGCGTTCGCAGTCAGAATTGCGGCGGATCGTTCACGGTATTCATTATCCTGAGAATTCGTTTAGATCAGCAGATATGCGTTCCAAGAGCGACTCACTGAGATTGGTATCCTCGTATTACTCGTGATCTCGTCAGGCAAGACTGACAAAAATTGCAACAGTGTCGGCACCGTCGCTGGGTTCTGCCCAAACGACGTAATCAGATCTTGCACCGGGTTCTCCCAAGCGGGCAATTGCAGCGCCAGCCCTGCAATGGCTAGAGACAGCTGGAGGATGATGGTGCGGGGGCCTGCTTTGTACGCTTCCAGAGCAGTCAGTAGCGTGTCACGCAGCGGGAGGACATTTGCTTGATCGACTTGGTGCAGGTCGTAGGTCACCTATGCAAGCGATCCCGATGATCAGAGCGCGCCTGATAACGGCGAGAGCAATACAGCCAACTCACCTTGGTCCTGAACGTCTGCGCGGCAAAGATCTTGGCCGCCGGTGGTGCCTCAGGCGAAAGCAGGAGGACATTGCAGGTCGACCACGCTTCAGGCTAGGACAAGGAGCGTTGGACACGGTCAGAGGTGCTGGTTGCGAGAGCGGCCGCGAAAGACAATTTACAGAATGCTGGAAATCCTGAAGCCAGGAGTTTGCTTGCTCGAGCGATGTCTTGTCCGGTGCACGGCTGAACACGTCGAGTGCTGCTAGCAGAGCTTGAATGGTGGCCATACCGAGATGGATTCGCGATCGTGTAATGGGAGCGGTGCAAGTGGCTGTATCAAATTCTGCTTAGAAGGGCTCTCAGGCGTTTGTGCTTGTTGACATGGCAGATGAACTTATTTACGCGCATCTCTTGCTTCCTCCAAATACACATCATAGCGCAGAATCATGGTATATTGTCATCAAAAGGATCCACTATGGACAGTAATAATTCCGCATAGAGAATAAAGTGAAAGGCTGTACTAAACGTGATAGAGCAGTAAGGGGATATCCGGTAAAAAGGAGCGACGAATGTTCACAAGAATCAAGATAACGAGTGGGTAGGCAAGGATAAGTCGAAGAGATGGTGTACACAGAAAACATGGAGGAGGGGATATAGTAGGGCAACAAGAGTGTCAACATTAAAGATCATGGGTATGGGGTTCGAAGGTATACCGCTCTCCTCATATTCTCGAAATGCCACTTCTCTACGTGCGTTGCAAGAAGCCCTTCTTTCTGGTGGTCTAGAAATAATAATGATCGGTCGGTACTTGTAAAAGGCACGATTCTTATGCAACTCACAGAGGACTTTTCGGGCGTCAAAGGGCGACCACTTTCGATCTTCCTCTTCTTATCCTCAAGGTCAGCACGCTGCTTCTCGAGGGCATCCTTCATTTCCTTGTGGCGGGCATAAAGTTCTTCCTCCGATTGTTTGAGCTTGGCTTCTTTCTCCTGAACCTTTTGCTGGAACACCATCTTCATCTCGGCTTCCATCTTTGCAAGCTTGGCTTCATGAAGGATACGTTCTTCTTGTAACCTTGCGGCGGGGCTTGTGGCGAAGTTACATTAGTAAACCGAAAGAAGAGGTAAGATGCAATGCATACTTGATCTCTTTGAATACCGAAGAGTCTTGAGCAACACCCATGCTAAGAAGCTTCTCCGTTCGCCAGTTCTCGTAGAGGAAGTCGTTGGTATACTCCCTGAGCTCTTCCATGTATGTACGAACGAGCATTTGGCGAAGTTTGACGAAGTCGCAGTGTTCTTCGTTATCGACTTCGACAACACCCCAAGGATACTCGCGTCCACGAACCTGACGGCCGTCGGGTGTATCAACGAGCTTGTCGGAGCCGACAACTGCGAAAGGAATCTTGCTGGCAATTTCCTCTGCTTCGGCGATGGTCTCTTCGTCTTCATTATCATAAGTGGGTGCTTGGAAGATGTGAATGTTATGATGCTCGATGTCAGACAGAATCTGCAAGATAGACGTTCAAAAATGACAAGTGAATGATGAAAGAATTCAACGGACTCGATGCTTGAATTCGAGAATCTCTTCGTCGGTCATCGTGTCGGCCTTTGCAATGATAGGGATGAGATTGACTTTGGTGTGAAGTCTGCGCATGAACTCGATATCAAGCTGCTTAAGGCTATTATCGACGATTAAAGCGAAGTACAATTCATCAAGGCGTAAAAAGCTCACGAGTGACCGGTAGGTTGGATAAAGTACAAGCACGCGTGCACGCGGTTGTCGACAATTTTCGTCCTGTTTACACGGTTCTCTTGCTCGAGATATGAGTCGAAACGGGACTCGATATTCTCGACGATTGGTTTCCAGCTGCGGATGTGGCATCAGAAAGACGCGCTGTATGATGGTGTCACAAACACAAAGCTTACCTGTCATCGTTGTTGACGAAATCACCAAAGCCCGGGGTATCCACGACGGTCAAATGCAGACGCACGCCGTTCTCCTCGATATCTACACGTAAAGGAAGCCATTCAGCATACGTATCCCTATACAGGGGATAAAAATAGGAACCTGCGCCGATGCTCTTAATAGCAACAGTCTTGGGCATATCCGCTGCGGGCGGGAGAGGCTCCTTCTGCGGGTAGAGAGGGGTGTTGAAGAGGGTGTTAATCAGTGTGGACTTGCCAAGGCCAGACTCCCCTGTTGGGGGTCAGACACGTCGCAACGAAAAGAGGGTGTAGTAACGACTGACCGACGACCATGGCGGTGAACTGGAAGCCCTTCCTCACACTCTTCCTGTGGACCTGGTTTGGGAGGTTGGCGAAGCCGACATACCCCATCAGCTTTTTGCGAATGACATTGGACAGGCCAGCAGGCTGAGTTGGCGGGATAAGCGACGGACTCGAGCCATTGGGCCCGCCATTTGAGATGACATCGCCGTTGCGGGACGATTGGTAGGAGTCGGTCATCTGAGAAAGAGGTGAGGAGGAGTTGATAGGGAGCGAGTGAAAAAATACTTTTAAGTTGACTTGACTGGGGGGAAGGGAAGAAGTCGGGCGATGTTGTTCTTGTTTGGCTGGTGTGGCAAACCCCACGCCCAATTTGGGGCGAGGGAGCAGTAGACCCTGATCATCAAATATCGTTCTCGACAGATTCCACACAACTCACCCACTGGAATCCGCTCTTTCTTTTCTCCATGGCCGCAACAGAAGAAATGTGTACTGCAACGTGCAGACCGCCCGCATCTCAGATATCGTTATTATTAGGGTATGAACGAAAATAAACGGGTTAATATACAGCACGGAACAACTAGTAGCACTCCTCGCAGTCGTCCGTATTAACAAACATGTCGAAAAACTGGTTGGCTGCCTCGTGGTGCTCGCTGTTTGACTCCTCGGCCAATAGATCGCACATGTGTCCAAGTGGCTCAAGCGGATTGATTAGATATCCCTCCTGAATGGCAAAACTCTCGAAATTGCCCATAAGCGGGTCGGCGACCAACGGCGCCTTCGTTGCTGAAATCTGCTCCGGGATACACTCCGCCAAGGCTTCTGTGTCTGAGCTCCCTGCTGAATTTGACCTTGTTAATGACGGCGTCGGTTCGCTTTTGCATAGTATTTCGTTGCGTGCTTCTTCGACCTCCTCGCTTCGCTGTGTTATAAAAATGTCGAGTGCAAATACGGACGAAAGTTTCCTTAATACTCTCCCACTGTCTGCCTGGTTCAGGGTCTCTTCGATCAGAGAACGGTGCCGCGGCTCCCCAAGACCCAATGCCTTCCGCCGCCGCCGGCGGTCGTGCGACGAGGTTACTTGCGCTGCAGGAGTTTCCGAATTCGAAGGTTGCGGCAGCAATTTTAACGGTGCGTATTGCGCGTCGTAGATCGTTCTTCCTTTGCATTGTAGTCTGTCTACGGACGGCCGTCGGAGAATGGACCGGCCACTTGCTCGACGATCCGCGTCTTCCTGCCATCTCATGTGCCGCTCAATATCGCGTAGCTGATGCTTGCGCTTGACTTGGAGAACCGAGCCTTTGACGCGATCCAGATTGAGGATGGGGTATTGGTGGCTGGCGGCTGGCGCCAGGCCATAGTGGTGGTGTAGAGCACCGTCGAGGATAGATTTCAGTTGGGGAGTCCTAGGCATAGCTATGAAGTTGAGCCTATAGGACGGAAGTCAAAGTGTGATATGTGCCAGCCGAATGGACTGAAATGCGCCTTCAAGGCGCAAAATATTGTCCGCAACAAGAGCGACATTGCTAATATATATGTGGCCGAAGCCAACGCTTTGTTCACAGGTCGAAGCGGGGAAGCGCAAAGGAAGTCATACGCGCTTTGATCCCAGGCCCAGCTGAAATAATCGCTAGGACCGCATTGAACAACGCATGGCCCTTCTAGAAGAAGGGTTTTGCAAAGCAACAAGTCCAAATGCAGACCATAAGGTTACGAAGGAACAGAATACTGAAAGATTGAGTCTAAGTCATTAATGCACAAAGCAAGACGAGAACAAAGAATGAGAAAAATCCGGCCAAGCCCACAATACTAACCTCATCTTCGCTCCAGCATGCAGGTCATCCGTAGAGAATAAAACAAAACAGCAGGCATGCGCACTAAGACCTTCAACACCTCAGTATCGAAAATAGCTCCGGGACCGGGCTTGTATGAATGCAATTAATTTCCGCGCATGTATATAGAGGTCATGCACTAGGACGTTGTGGGAGCCATTCTTTCGGGAAGTCGTGGATAGTTGGGCGATGGAAAGCACGCCCGCCGGAATGGTCGCCCTTCCTATCCTTCCTGATTTTTGAGGTGATATGTCGCATGTCAAGGGGCAAGTCGGCAAATGTGTCTGACGCGTCCTATACAAATAATTAATAGAGAAAGCAAAGGAGAATGGAAATTACGCACGTTCGCTGCCACAATGAGCTTATCGAGGGTGTCGCTCGCCCACTTCAAGTTCTGGGAGCCGTTGGGAAAGTCCTCACATGAAATTTTGATATAACCATTTCCCCAATCTTCGAGTCCGCTAACACCGGCGTCTTTAGGAGGTTGCGGAGACCACCTTGCACCTGCAAGGAGTTTGATTTTGTGAACAGCTTTTTCATTCTTCAAATTGAGCTTGTCCACTGGTACAACAATGGCACGCTTTTCAGTTGCGGGATGGTATTCGCCTTGGTAATGCATTGAGCGCACGATAACGGGCGTCTTATCGGTTGGAGGAATGAATGGTTTGCGGAATGCTGCGGTACGGCATGAGGTCAGCACCTACTTTGCGCGCAACAGCTACAGACACTCACCGACCAGCTTCGGCATCTCGTGTTCAATCAGCCGCATGTACTGCAGCATGATGCGCTGTTGCTGCAGAATAAGATGGCCACTGGATGGCGAATCGTTTATCATCGTAGGTTCGTCCAAGTGGGACGCAAGGAGTTCATAGTCATCCTCGAGCACGCTGCGAGTTCGGCGAGTCTTGTCCTCTGCGACGAATACCTTTTGGCGCTGGAGGAGGGCCACCGACGTGGAAAAAGACCTTGAAACGGGAGTGGATGCGCGCGAAGGGTGTAACGCACGCGAGACCGCGATGCATCGAGCAAGGGAGGGCGCCATGTCGGGCGCAACGGAAAAGCTGGCAAGCACTTGTGCACCGACCGGCTGCCCGGACCATTGACCAAGCTATTGCCTAGCACGAGCAAACAGCGCCTTCCGCATTCGCATTCAACGCCTCGCACTCGTCCTCATCTCCGTCCCCTGTTCGGTGCGCCTGAGGAACCATGGTTGTGAGCGCCCCTCGTCATGCATGACCGCCCACTTCACACTCAAAAACAGTGCAGCGCCTGCAACTGTCCATCAAAGCCGAACTCGAGAATATTACGGCTCTGGAACCTGCAGGCACCGATTTTGAGTTTTTCTTCCAGGTCAATCTGCTACGTACTCGCAGCAGCATCGGCGGCTCAATGACCGCACTCTAGGTGAAATGCAACAGTTGCCATGAAACACACCCCAAGTTTGTCTCTCTGAACCGCCTTGTAAAATAATGCGCCCATGTCTCCATACGTTGCTTGCGACTGATTACATTTTTTTGGCATCGGCATAGGAAGAAAAGGAAGTGAGCGGTGGAAAGGGCAGCACGGCACATTTCGTCTGGAAATGCGGCCTTTGTATGCGACAGATCCTCGCCCATCTCCTCTCGTCCTGAACCAATTGCTTGTTTGTGTAGGCAAGCGCGAAAGCTCAGCCAAGTTCGAGACCACTGCGATCACACCCTACAGCGCAGAAAACGGGCAGTTTGCGCCCCTTCTCGTCATCGAGTGTCGTGGCCTGGAATTCATAGATTTCGACCCCCGGGTGCGTGCCCAGCATGCATTCTCTAATGGACGATGCTTATCTCTTTCCTGGCACAGGGCATATGGAAATGTGTAGGTACAACGGGCACGAAATTTCCTGAAGTTGATCTCATTGATAAAGAATGGAACGACTACGATGAGAAGGTGCGGATAGACCACAGCCCCATGTACCAAAATCCTCATGAACAGTTTCCCCAGGCTGCTGTACCCGTGGGCATCTCAGAATTCGAGAGCCGGTTTGAGCGAGCGCATTGATATTTCATTTTGGTCACCTGGATTCAAGTAACGCCATTTATAATATGGATATTGCAATGTCCAGCAGTCCATTGCCTTTCCAATCAATTACCTTATTCTACAGAAGCTTCCGCTGGAAAAAGTAAAGGACATCTATACTCATCAATCAAGACTCAGTACCTCTATCACGAACGATTGGTCACTGAAACCCCTGTTAGATTTTGCATGCACACATCGAATGAAGTCGTTAACAAGGGTTTAGCTCGTCATATTATTGACTCGCAGACTCGTGTCTAGCTCAAGGATTGACCTTTCATTTTTGTAGGTTTCAATATCTCCCGGGCTATAATTCCAGAAACAGCTCGGACCAATCTGTCGAAAGGACGATCTGTTTAACGGCCTCTGCCTCCAGGCAAAGTGGGTAACGGCAAGGCTCGATGGGTTCAACTGACGTTCTGCCAAATCCCAAAGTTAAAAGTAAAGTGGAAATGTACAGGATTGGCGACAGATTTCATTCAAGTTTACGCTCCAGTATTACTCAGGGTAAGTCTTTCAATAAACAGTGATGATTGGGCTAATCACTGCTGCCCATGAAACCCGTCAGTGAGCGCATGCCTACAAATATCGACAATGCCCCGTGGACTGAGCGCATCTTTGATGCAGCTTTGGCTTCGGGATGTAGCACGGATCTACAGCGATTTGCACGGCCCACCCGTTCCGTGTTGCCGTTGCCATCGCATTTGGGCTGAGGGACAGGTTACTGAGGCCAGACATGCTGTCAAGACTGCTTGAAGTTTACTTCGTCTACTCGGTGTCTGTTCACGTGTGTTCAATCGGCCTCTTCACTTGCTGCTTTGAATATTTTCCCATACTCAATTTTGCACTTCGAAGAGTGCTGCATTCTGATGGATGTTAGCAGCGCCACCTTCACGAACATCCAAGCCTTGTGTAGCAGGACTTAAAAGAGGACCAATTTGATATGGTGCGTCCTATGAATGTGCGAAGACATCGGCTCACGAATTATTAACGGGAGTACATATTGGCAGGGGACACCAAGTCCCTGATCCTTTCGTTCAAAGTGTTCAACACAAATTATAAATCAGAACACGCTGTGTATCTTGATTAATGTGAGGAATTCCACAGCTTGCCCTCTGAAGAAGTTGTCAAGAGTACCCGTTTATTGGCACTTGTTAAATTAATGATAGGCTAATGTAGAGCTGTTGCAAGCAGGAATCGGCGAAATCAGGTCACAGACAACGCGCGCAAAGACTAAACTGTATGACGCAGGGCATCGTAATACATAACTCGCAAAATCCGCACATATCGTGGTTTACTCTTAGCAAGCAGTCGGAAGAGGACCTTTGGCACGGTTCCCATTACCAGTTCTGCGTAGCCCCGGACTCCTTTGTTGAATGCTGGTTCTGGGAAAGCGCTCAAACTCCATGACATATCAAAACTTACCATCATCGCCCTAAAATTGGGTTGGTATCAATTTTAGAGCTGTATACCAATCATTTACGGGTCAAGGTAATCACCCACTACGATGTTGATTATGAAGACCACGCTGCAGTTGAACTCCACCCTGCATCGGCATGCTTATCGACCATGAATTCACAAATATGTTTCGATCTCCACAGTTCGAATACTGTTGGACTTCTATAGATAGAAGTCAGAAGCCGGGCCATCCCTCGATCCGTCGATTTCTTTTTCAATTCAAAAACACTTATAATCTCGCTCCGACTTTCGTGATCAATGGTACCGCCCACTGGGACTTCCTCGATGATATATGGTCTTATAGCCGCCATTCTCGCCGTATGCTTTCTCGGTGCTCACATCAAGAAGCGCAAACGTGCCCCCTTGCCACCTGGACCTATCGGCCTCCCCATCATCGGAAATCTCTTCGAACTACCGCACAGCTACCCTTGGCTGGCATATGCTAATTGGGCAGAGCAATATGGCGACGTCATATCTTTCCAGGTCTTTGGAAGGCCAGCTATTCTTGTCAGTTCTGCGAAGGCTGCCACAGAATTGTTCGAAAAGCGATCGACAAACTACTCAGATCGGCCTAGAATGGTTTGTCTTCTCTTCAAGCTCTGGTGGCTTTTATTGGGACTTATCATACACTATGTTAATAGATTATGTCTGACGAGCTGATGGAGTGGGAATGGAATTTTATTCATATGCCTTACACGGATAGGTGGCGGTATGTGGCTTCTTTTTGTACTCTGCTTTCAATGCTATACCTAATGCCACATAAAATAATTCTAGGCGTCATCGGCGCCTGTTTCACCAATACTTCCAGCCGAGAAAACTCTCAGACCATTACTCCTCTCAACGTAAATTAACACTCAACCTCCTTGACCAGCTTTCTCGTTCCCCAGAAAAATTTACCTCTCATATAAGACAGTAAGAAATGATATTTGTTTGGCGTATGTAAACTTCGCCGACTTTTTTTTCATATATAGATATGTTAGCTCAATTGTCCTCAAGGCAGCCTATGGGTACGAAGTGCAAGCAGAGAACGACTTTTATGTGAACCTTGCCATTGTCGCAATGGAACCAGTCTCACATGCGATCCACGAAAATTTCCTTGTGGAATTTATACCTATCTTGAAGCACGTCCCAGGTATTGCATTGCCGCATAGCATGATCTAGGCTAATATTCCAACAGATTGGTTCCCTGGAGCATATTTCAAAAGGCTGGCGAAGGACGGGGCTAAGAAAGCTCGTAACCTCCGAGATATTCCATTTAACATGGTGAAAGATTCGATAGTAAACCACTGTTTATCCTGACAGCCTGTCATTTCGTTTAACGTTCATGCATGCAGGTTCACGGGTCTGCAGAACAATCTTTTGTATTTGACAACCTTGAAAGGTTGAGGACAGAAGGGGCTTTGGATGTGAGAGAGGCGGAAGAAACCGTAAGAAATTGCGCCGCAATCATCTATATCGGTACGTTCAGCCTCGCAAAGCAAACTGCCTTCATTCTGATTCCATTACAGCGGGTTCGGACACGGTGAATACCTTCGGGCGCGGTCTGTCAAGATACTCAGCTATTTCTTAGACTTCTGCCCTTATCCTTACATGGGTGTTGGCGATGGTGCAATACCCAGAAATTCAAAAGCAGGCTCAAGCATATATTGATGCTGTCACAGGGAAAACACGACTGCCAGATTTTGGCGACAGAAATTCATTGCCATACATCGAGGCCATCCTGTTAGAGGCATTGCGATGGCATCCCATCGTGCCGTTAGGTAAATACACATTATCTAAGAGTTTTGCTCCGATTCCAATGTGTCACAGCTGCTCCCCATCGGGTCATCGAGGAGGATGAATACAATGGATATAGAATACCTTCTGGTAATCAGTTTCAGCTTGTATATAACTCATAGACACTATTGACGCGGGTATCAGGTACTACGGTCATTGCCAACACTTGGTGTGTGTTCTAAAATGGCACATAACTTCCTGAGTCTTATCGATATTGGTCTCTAGGGCAATCTTGCACGATGAAGAAATATATCCTGAAGCCTCCAAATTCAAACCGGAACGGTTCCTACATAATGGTAGTATCAGCTTTGAACTTCAACCGGACCCTAATTTCAGCTTTGGCTATGGCCGCCGGTAGGAATTGAATCTATGATGAACACATAGATAATCACCTCTCATTACATGTTCCATCTAGGATTTGTCCTGGCCGCCATCTTGCAATGAACTCTGCCTGGATAGCGGTGGCATCTATCTTAGCGACCTATGATATCAGCAAAAGCGTTGACGATAGCGGCACTTTCATAGAGCCTAAGGTAGAGTTCACGGATGGTCTCGTCAGGTACGTTGATAGAAAGAATTATTACATGCTCATCGCCTCATCTTACCCACTCATAGCCACCCGAAGCCATTCAAGGTGCAGATAACCCCTCGCTCTACTGAAATTCACAAAATTATCGACTCCGCAAAGATGGATATTCGATGAGAATGATCATGAGTAGCCTTGCTGACTGGACAAAAAAACTCTTCGTTATTTCCTTCAATTGGCAATCTTAATCTTTGGTGGTATCAATCCTTGACTAATTCACTATTGATACTGCTTGACAGTGGTACAGTGTTAGTATGTATTGACTATTAGTCCGGCTCATTATTCATAGTACAAGTTGCTGTTTGATAGCACTTGTAGCTCCTCCCGGTGTATTACTGTCCCCTGACGTGCTATATAAAACAGTTTAAAATCTTGGGGTTTAAGTCAATTTGCGAAGCTGGCTTGAGGCCAAGAAATGGTCGGGAAATGGGAGCTGTAAAGAGCTGCAGGCCGGGAAACCAGCGGGCCGGCAGGCGATTTGCTCTGAGTTGAGCTTGGGGCAAGCACAAGTTGACTACGCTCTCCTCAAGCTCTCCTCCAATTCTTCTCTTAAACATCTTGCTAGCCTTTGCCTTATGCACTCCCTTGGAATTTCAACATCAATGGCCGCCACTTTACACTCCTGGACAATTTGCACCACTTTCAGATCACTTTTCGAGTCAGTGAGCGGATGTAAGAGTCCAAGTGTATCCCGGCTAGAGAATCAACAAAGAGCCAAGGAATATCCATCCCATCGAACCCGACAAGCATGACGGCTCGTTGTTTGATCACTAGGTGGGACCTATTCGCCCAATGTGAACTACAGAAGTGACCGTTGGCCGCAGAATTGGTGCGAAGAGAGGTCAGACTGCTGTGCGCAACAATCTCATTTTCGACCATAAAATTTGAATCCACAAGAAGCCCAAGATCCTAAGTGTAGCTGGCTGTTGTAAGTACCGCAGAGGCATTATTTAAATGACGTTTAATCAAAGTGCGCACTCAAATTAGTTACTCTCGGCATACTTCCATGGACCAGTCTATCAATAAACGAAATGGAATGCTCTTTCGAATTCCTCTCTTCTCATGCGAAAGGGGAAACAAGTTCACTTCCTAGCCGCCAAGCCCCAATACAAGGTAGATAGCGGTGGCGAGTTCTTCTGGCAGCGGTGGATGGCTTCACAGCTCGCGGCTGAGAGAAACATGTCTTTGTAGGACAAGCAGAGTAACCACGTTACTTCTCAGGAACCAGGTCAGTACATTGAACCGTCAAACAAACTCTACCATTCATTACAGAGGAGCCAGTCGGTATAATTGCCCTGCGCCTGAGTCCCTGTTTATCAACTAGTAACCTCAAGTCGCATTGGGTCAATATTTCTGTGTTAGACTTCCAGCTAATGGATGTCTTTGGAATACTGAACCGCGATCCGCGCGGCCCACTTGTGGTGCGCTCCCGCTGCCATCGCATTCGCGTACATGATTCCCAGAAAAACTCGCTACCAATGTTGCTTTGTCTACTCAGTGTTCGCACGCGTGAGTATTCACTGCGCATGGTTTCGTTCTTCCTGTTTTCAATCTATTTTTGCAGTTGGAAAGACTGAGACTGCCTGCAATAGACTGCTTGTAACAGAAGAATTTCATTGGCATCCATATCCTGATGCACTTCACTCATCTTGATTTTAAGTGCTACATCAAAATGGGCCGATAAAATGTGATTACTCTAGTGTGGCTATGATTTTCACTAGTTTTCAAGACCGGGGGGAGGGATAAAAACGGGTCAATATCAATCACCAACGCGTGAGAGGCTCGTGTGTAAGGCATGCTGGCTATTGTCGTTGACTACAAGCTGATATCAAATAATCTTAGGCAAAACTCGGCTATACGCAATATCGAGTCGCTCTTCAAACAAGTTATGCATTATGTGGCCCAACCACAATCTGTGAAAATCCGGAATTCCCTTGGAAGTTTAGTCGGACAAGACATGTAAACTCCACATATTGCGAAGCTATTGCCCAATTAGTTCGTTACCGACTTTAAAGCTAGGGTGTATGTAATAAAAATGATTACTAACCTGCTCATTCGTCAGGCAGACCTCGCCTGTCGAGGAACCTAACTCTGGGTCAGAAGCGGGGCTTGCATGTCAGCCGCGAATGCGCAAATATGTTTCTTGAGTCTCCACGGTGCGGACCCTGGACTTCTATGAATAGAAGCAAGAAGTTGTGCCTTCCCCCGAACCATCTGTCTTATTCAATTCTAAACTGCTTATAACCCCAACTTTACTTTTGGAATCACTGGGACCGCCATCCACATCTTCTACACCAATGTTTTATACATTGCTGGTCGTCGTTCTGGTCGCATATCTTTCATGGGCTCGCATTAAGCAGAGCAAGCGTGCCCCCTTACCACCTGGACCTGCCGGCTATCCCATCATCGGAAATCTTCTTGAATTACCCCATAGCTACCCTTGGCTGGGATACGCAGATTGGGCAAAGCGTTATGGCGGTGTCTTATCCTTCAAAGTTTTTGGAAGGCCGGCAATTATTGTCAGCTCTGCCAAGGCTGCCACTGAGCTGTTTGAAAAGCGCTCAACAAACTACTCAGATCGCCCTAGAATGGTTTATTTCCGCATTTTTAAAATCGTTGGGACGAAATTTAATCTACGTTTCATTATAGATTATGTCTGACGAGCTCATGGAGTGGGAGTGGAATTTTATACACATGCCTTACACAGACAGATGGAGGTACGTTCATCTCCCATAACTAACCTTGAACCCCTGAAATATACCATGGATTCTAGGCGTCATAGGCGCATGTTCCATCAGTACTTTCAGCCAAGAAAACTATCGGAATACTATCCTTCCCAGAGTAAAATGACAGTTGGCCTTCTTGACCAACTTTCTCGTTCCCCAGATAACTTCGCTTCCCATATACGCCAGTAAGTAATGCCGTACTAGTACACATATAGTTCCCTTACTGAACTTGCGGCTCTTCCTCATAGATATGTCAGCTCGATTGTGCTCAAAGCCGCATATGGTTATGACGTGCAACCGGAGAACGACTTCTATGTTAACCTCGCCTACATAGCGATGGAACCACTTTCACATGCTGTCCATGAAAACTACCTCGTTGAATTTATTCCACTCTTGAAACACATTCCAGGTACGGCGCAACAAAGGGGGGTGGAGCCGCCAACTTATGTTCTACTGGATAGATTGGTTCCCGGGGGCGGCTTTCAAAAAGATGGCAAAGGATGGAGCAAAGAAATCGCGCGATCTGCGAGATATTCCGTTTAATGCGGTCAAGGACTTAATGGTAAAATTTCTTGCCTTCAAATCTCGCATCTATCACATTTAATTCATGTAGGCCAATGGGTCCGCGGAGCAATCATTTGTATGCGAGCATCTTGAAGACTTGAAGATCGAAGGCGCATTGGATGTGAAAGAAGTTGAAGACACCATAAGAAATTGTGCAGGAATAATCTATCTGGGTATGTCATGAATATTTTATCATTATTGAAGGACTACTGATTTCTGCGTAAAGCGGGTTCTGACACGGTGAATATTTAGATCTAGATTCTTCCGTTTTGCGATAGCTCACTATCATTTAGACCGCTGCTCTTATGCTTGCCTGGGTATTAGCCATGGCGCAGTATCCAGAAGTGCAAAAGCGAGCTCAAGCATATGTTGATGGAATTACTGGGGGATTGAGACTTCCAGAATTCAGCGACAGAAATTCTCTACCCTATATTGAGGCCATTCTATTGGAAACCATGCGGTGGCACCCCATCGTACCATTAGGTAAATGCGCAAGCCGCTCTGCAAATTCTGGCCAAACACTAATGTAGCATAGCGGCTCCCCATCGAGTCATCGAGGAAGATGAATACGAAGGATATAGAATACCTGCCGGTAATGCATTTCAACTTCAACATATGCTATGATAATTGACCTGGGTGTTGCTGGCAGGTGCTACTATTATTGCAAATACCTGGTATGCTTCGTCAATTATTGCAATTAATTTCTCGTCCACAATTCTTTTACCAGGGCCATTCTACATGACGAAGAAGTATACCCTGAACCCTCCAAATTCGATCCAGAACGTTTCCTGCAAAATGGAAGCGTCAGCTTTGAGCTTCAACCGGACCCTAATTTTAGTTTTGGTTATGGTCGTCGGTATGAGTGCGCATCAATTCTGTCCCTAACCCAATTCTAACCCCGTGTTGAATTTTCAAAGTATCTGTCCTGGTCGTCATCTCGCAATGAACTCGGCATGGATAGCAGTAGTTTCGATGCTAGCGACCTACAACATCAGCAAAGCGACCGATGATAACGGTGATATCATAGAGGTGAAGGCAGAATTCACAGACGGCCTTGTTAGGTATGGTGATGCTCTTATTATCTGAGAACATTTCCTCACCATGCACTCCAAGCCACCCCAAGCCTTTCAAGGTGCAAATAACACCTCGCTCGAGTGAAGTTCATAAGATCATCACATCGGCTAAGGCAGATATCGCTTTGTAGAATGGTAAATCCTCATCACAATATTCTTCCCTTTTTTCAGAGACTCCTTGGAAGAATTTGTTTTATTAGCATGTTTGAATGAGTCACGCATAAAAGTGGAACTGAAAGTGAGTTGTCGAAGATGGGAAAGGCAATACTCCAAAGTCAAAGATGCCGAAGTGGCTACTTTGAGAGTGTTCAGATATCTCTGGAAAGACTTCAAAGTGGGCCAGCATCTTTCAAAAATGGTGTACCTTATTTTGGGAAGTTGCCCGTACTTTGGTGTCTTTGGCTACTTTACGCCTTTGGAGAGTAAGTAGCGAAAGGGACGTTTTCCTGATGTGTGGTTTCAAAGCTAGCTCAATCCCGGTATGCCGGACCGCTGACAGGCATTTTGCAAACTGATCGCAAGCCGCCCGGGCCTGTTCGTTGAACCCTTTCTGAACCAATACCGAATCGAATGGTTTCCTCTCAAATCTGCTGCCTCGGGCAATGGATCTAATGCAACATGGTGAAAGACATCCAGATACGATGCACAAACGGAACACGAAAGACTAATAAACGACCTTCGAACGATGCGGGCTGATGCGGGCGCTAGGCGGAAAACCAGAGCCCCAGTCACGGTAGACAATAACTCAATGAGTACCTTCGAAAAGCTCCGCGGATATCGTACAGGGGTCATACATACTCCGTGTGTGTGAACTGACCTCGATCGAAGAACTTTTTTCTGCATGGCGGAAAGCACTGCTACTTGCCTTAGTTCGCCAAGACACGATGTGGCTATTATCAAAGTAAGTATTAGCGCGAACACAACAAATGAAGGAGGCTAAATTTATTTCAGTCGCATCAAAGAGACCCCGAATTTTTAAAATTGTAGCACGAAACACCCTATGTGTAGTGGCAGATACCCTCATGACGTCCGCCTTCTTCGTACGATTGCGACTTACAACTGTCAAATCCAATGACCGCCCTTCTTTGCCTTGGGAATTACTAGTAAGAGCCCTAGACAATGCTGCCATGATCATCGACTCTTACATGCTTGCTCTGAGTAATCTGCGGTTCAACCTGCAGTCCAAGGAAATCAGCAGCTTCCCGTGTCCCGCTACTCCCGTTGTCGAACCCTACTCTGGAGGGATCGCGGGAAGTATTAATACAGGAGCTTCTTCCTCCCTGGCGCGGTAACATCCATTCAAATGCCCTCTATGCCATCTTTCGCTTTATATTCTATCGTTGCTGGCTTTGTAGTTTTGTGTATACTCAAGACCTTGGTGAACAAGAACAAATCTCTGCCACCTTTGCCGCCTGGACCGAAGGGTTACCCTCTCATTGGAAATCTCTACGACATACCAACCAACATGCCATGGGTTACGTACCAGAACTGGAAACGAAAGTACGGAGACATCTTCTCCTTTACTGTCTTTGGGAAAACTACAATTGTCCTGAATTCTTTCACGGCGGCAAATGAATTATTGGACAAGAGGTCGTCAAACTTCTCAGGGCGTCCAAGATTGGTAAGAGATTTTTTTCACCACTTTCCTCGTGTTCTTTACAAATACATACCGCGCAGGTTATGGCAGATGAACTTCTTGGCTGGGAGTGGGATTTTGCGCATATGCCCTATACAGATCGTTGGAGGTGAGTGAAACCCGATATGTTATGCCACTCAATTCAAATGATTGCTACAGACGACACCGCAGACTTTTTCATCAATACTTTCAAGCACGAAATCTGACAGTGTTTTACCCTTTCCAAAAGAAAACGGCAATTACCCTCCTTACCCAGTTTGCTGATTCCCCGCATAACTTCATTGCTCATATTGAACAGTACGTTTATCACAATCTTAAATAGCATACTCTCAAAGTTTCTTTGCAGATACGTTGCATCAATTGCTTTGCGCACCGCTTATGGCTACGAAGTAAAAGAAGAAAGCGACTTTTACATCAAATTGGTTCATTCTGCCATGGAACCGCTTCATCCCGTCATCCATGCTACCCGGTCATCTCTCGTAGATTTTGTACCGTCCCTGAAGTTCATTCCCTGTGCGTATAAACTAAGGTTTCTCCATCAGAATTTCTACTCAGTGACTTATGGATAATTCGACAGCTTGGATGCCCGGCGCTGGCTTCAAGCGACGAGCTCTAGCCAATGCTCCGAAGTCTCAAGCTCTTCGTGATATACCATTCAATGCTGTTAAGACGTCAATGGTAATAATATATTTAAATTGTTTCTGCTGGGCCATTACTCATTGAAAGTCTCGAACAGGCTGAAGGGGTTGCTCAGCGGTCGTTTGTCTACGATAACCTTGAAAAGATCCAGTTAGAAAATCCACTGGGTGTTGAGGAGCAGGAAATCGTCAGAAACTGTGCAGGCATTGTTTATCTAGGTAAACGCGTCATTCTATGGGGCTATCTTGGCACTTATCATTTCTCCCCTTAGCTGGATCTGACACTGTGAGTGTAAGCCATCTTTTTTGATGCCCATGCACAAACCGGATATTCCTCTCTAGACTGTGTCTCTGCTCAAAGCCTGGATCTTGGCTATGGCGCTGTATCCGGAAGTACAACGACAGGCTCAAAAAGAAATTGAAAATGTCATCGGAACGGGTCGACTTCCTGAATTCAATGATATGGCGTCGCTATCGTATATCGAAGCAATCGTTCTCGAAACAATGCGATGGCATCCTGTTACGCCACTAGGTAAAGATGTTTTCATATCCATGCCAATGTATTTCCCTTTGTGGTACTCACAGTCTTGTCTTGAAACATACAGGCCTTCCTCATCTGACTCTACACGACGATGTATATGATGGGTACAAAATCCCAGCTGGTAAACATTGTCGCCTCACTTTCAAGTTCACATTAGTTCTCGATTGACAGTATTCCTCTCAACTTATAGGTTCTACAATCACAGTCAATACTAGGTAAGTGTACTCAAAATAATGTGATGAAGGATTTTGTAGACCCCAATCTCATCGATATAATCTCAGGGCAATCTTGCACGACGAAGGACTATATCTTGAGCCTTTCAAGTTTGATCCGGAACGATTCTTACAAAATGGAAATATATCTTTTGACCGTCAACCGGACCCTCTTGTCGCTGGTGGCTTTGGCTTTGGCCGACGGTAAACTTCCCGCGTTTATTGGCCCGATGAGCATTATTGAATGTCATGTCTTGTAGGGTCTGTCCTGGCCGACATTTGGCAATGAATTCTGCACGGATTGCCATATTATCCATTTTGGCAACATACCATATCTCCAAAGCGGTCGATGCAGAGGGTGAAACAATAGAACCCTTACTCCGCGGGGTCACAGATGGTGTCATCAGGTCCATTGATTTTACTGAAGAAAAGTAGTGGGGGTCTAATTTTTTCTTTTACAGTCATCCTCAAGCC
Source organism: Hypholoma fasciculare (assembly GCA_016801325.1). Lineage (NCBI taxonomy): Eukaryota > Fungi > Basidiomycota > Agaricomycetes > Agaricales > Strophariaceae > Hypholoma > Hypholoma fasciculare. The sequence goes on from JAEKIV010000074.1 coordinate 66,377, forward strand.
TTCAAAGTGCAAATAACTCCGCGTTCAGTGTCCTCTATCCAATTGGTTGAATCGGCCAAAATTGAGCTGTCATTCTGAAATTTCGAGGGCCACGAGCTTCATACGAGTTCGGTCATGGCCGTGTTAATACTCATAGTTTGCAGAATGATAATTCACTGTAAGAATGTTCAAGACAAATATAGTAAATATGCTGATTGAGCATGTTTGACCTCTGTATGAAGTTGGTTTTGCCTTTATACTAAAAGTAGTATTTACTTGCATCAAATGTATCAAAATTAGATACATGCTTAACCTACATTCAATATTCGGCAATACTGTGCGGTCGTGGGAATTGAATGAGAAGAGGCCTTGTTCAGGACTCGGGGATCCGATGTTTGAGTCGTGTTGCAGTTGTTTGAGTCATCACATCTACTGACTCACCATCTTAGATGTTCCTTCTGACTCCTGGCCACCCAGTATTCATTACTATGAAAACTATTTGTCCGACATCGAAACCGGGATAACCTCATCCGACGAATGGCGAAAATTCTGATATGTGGCTAGACTGGGCCTCCTGGGGCAAACTTTGGATGTCTGCCACTGTACTGGCGTGCCGCATTATCTTCAGACTCAAAGTCAAGGTACACTGTAAAGACTTACTCTCCAGTGCAATTATGAGCAGACTTCGTTGAACGCACTCGATTCTTTTCCGACGAGTTCGTTTGGAATGCAACGGGCACAACTCTCTCGCCGTTATACACTCTCAAACTTGAACATATGAGTTTCACCAAATCAGTCCATACATTCTCCCTCGGGATATGTTGATCTCTAATACGGCCTATGAAGACTCAGCTTCCTTTGTGATTGAAAAAGACCTTGTTGTGGAAGGTATTAATACGAGGGCGGTTTTCTCTTGGTTTTCTCTCGTAGACTCGAACCCACTGACAGCTGCATGTCTCCCATTTTCTCTATTTCTACGTGGTATTATATCTCGGCAATTGGAATAATCTCGTTTATTCTGAATTGCTGGATCAAGATCAGTAAAAACAAGAACCTGTCGCTTCCACCTGGTCCAAAGGGATATCCTCTCATTGGGAATGTATACCAGACTCCCCAACGATATCCCTGGCTAGTTTATGCCGAGTGGAAAGAAAAATACGGATCCGTTTCCTCTTTCACTGTCATGGGAAAGACTACGATTGTCCTGAATTCGTTGAAGGCGGCCCAGGACTTGCTAGATCATCGCTCGTCTAATTTCTCAAGTCGTCCGCGTATGGTTTGTGACTCACCTTCATTCATTGTTGTTCTGGATTATGGATCTTTCAAATATTCTAGGTCATGGCAGACGAGCTATTGGATTGGGAATGGGACTTCGCCCATATGCCATACGGCGAACGCTGGAGGTGAGCTCATCTACGGAACAAAATTAATAATCCTCAAAAAATTTACCATGTGTTGCACAAGAAAACATCGAAAAATGTTTTACCAATATTTTCAGCCAAAAAACATCTCGATTTTCAGTCCTTTTCAAAGAAAAATGGCTATCGCTCTCCTTGATCAATTTTCCGCCTCTCCAGCTGATTTCATTGCACACATCCGGCAGTAAGTCATGTTTGTTCTTCACTGATTCGATCGATGTTTATCCGGCTTCCAAGATATGTTGGTTCTGTAGTCTTGCACGCGGCATACGGGTACGAAGTGAAGTCGGAAAATGATTTCTATATCCGATCAGTGCAGAGGGCTATCGAGCCTCTCTTACATGCGATCCATGCCACCGGATCTTTCCTTGTTGAATTTATGCCCGCGTTGAAGCATATTCCAGGTGAATATACTTCCTACGACGCAGACAGTTGCCTGAAAGACCCTTCTTTCCAGCATGGATACCAGGTGCAAGCTTCAAGCGTCACATCGAAACTGATGCTCAAAAGGCGCGGGACCTGCGAGACATTCCGTTCAATGGTGTCAAGACTTCAATGGTAATACACCAATTTTCTGTAAACCCTAATATACTGAACAGGCTTATTTAGGCTGCCGGGAGCGCTCAACGATCATTTGTGTCTGATAATTTGGAGAAAATCATGTCAGTCTCAAAAGAAGATGAAGAAATCGTCAGGAACTGCGCTGCAATTGTTTACCTAGGTATTTTGCCTCTGCTGCTTCTTTTGTGTCGTTTCCTAATTTCTCCAATTTAGCCGGATCAGATAGTGTGCGTTCACGTCGCAAAGTTTCTGAGGTCAATCTTACCGATTCATGTTTCGCCTTTCAGACTGCGGCTCTAATAACTGCATGGGTCTTGGCCATGGCTCACTACCCAGAAGTTCAGAAGAAAGCTCAAGAGGAGATCGACCAGATCACAGGCGGTACAAAGTTGCCTGAACACAATGATATAGACACATTGCCATACCTTCAAGCTGTTCTTCTGGAAACACTCAGATGGCATTCTGTTGCTCCGCTGGGTACGTCATGCCTTCATCGCGATGGATAGACACTCACAAAGACATCAGCTCTCCCTCACCAGGCAGTATGCGAGGATGAATACAACGGTCACCGAATTCCTGCTGGTAAATAATCATATTTACTTCAGTTAGCAATGAGTTTCTTACCGTGCACAGGAGCCACAATCACTGTCAATACTTGGTTAGTGCCTCGCTCCCTTCCTTCAATTTCATATACTTATGAATCAATACTTAGGGCAATATTTCACGACGAGGACATCTACCCTGATCCTTTCAGGTTCAACCCAGAGCGCTTTTTACTTGACGGAAAAATCAACTTCGATCAGCAACCAGACCCTACCTTTGCGGGTGGATTCGGATTCGGTAGACGGTATGTCTCTATTCTTTGTCTCTGCTTTGACTTTTGACAAACTGTTGCGTAGAATATGCCCAGGACGGCATCTCGCAATGCAATCCGTGCGGATGGTTATATCATCTATTTTGTCCACGTACAATATCAGTAAGGCTCTTGACTCGAACGGCGTCCCAATAGAGCCCTTGATTAAGGCTACGGACGGAGTTGTCAGGTCAGTATCTCGTTCTTTGACACCTATGTGCCGACACTCAATGATCGCAGTCACCCCGAGCCGTTTGCGGCGAAGATAACACCACGCTCTAAGGCTTCTATCAAACTTATTGAAGATGCGAAGATGGATTTCTCTCTCTGACAGAGCCGGCGCAGTTGGGAGATTCACGCCTTAGGCCTCGGACTTGAGTTTTTATATGTATTTATTCTTATTCTCATATTTTGGTGCATACGATACTCTTCACCTTATAATATGCTCGTATATATCCATTCTTACCCTTCTATATCTTTGGTACATACTATACTCCTTCGCCTTATAATGCAATTAAATCGGCATATGTGCTATACTATTCTTATATACTATTCGTATACTACATGTACAGTCTACCCCAAACTAATCACACATCATGATCACCCCATAAAATCTATTTGAGTTGCTGCGATCCTCTGATAAAAATCAGGATAAGCTGCGGCTCCGTCACCTCATGCCTCCGCGAGGAAATAGAGGCATGCGGAGCCGACGGATAAACCGACTGGGCAGCTGAGCTCTCGATGTCATAATTAGAGGCCCACAGAACTTATTGGAATATGTCAGAACCGCTGCGAGGCGCTGCGCCTCGCGTGTTCTATCAATCAATCTTATGGCAGCCCTCGATTTAGCGCTCATGTGGTCAACTTGAGTCATTTATATGTTAGCGAAGTCGAAGGCTCGTGCGGTGCCTGAGTCCTGATGCCGCAGCCACACAATTAAAAACGATTTAGACTACATAGAATTCAGTATGGTAGGTGAGTACTGCGCGCGATATCCGCAATTCAGGAAAATAGATGGTGGTATTAACGACACGGGTATCCTGTGGCCCAGGGAAGCAAGAAAGCAATTAAAATAACGGATAACGTCCGGAGCCGGAGAAATGTTGCTAATCGAGGGTTGGCGTCGCATCTTTTACATTGCGAGATAACTCCTGCATCTTCGCCTTGCCTGCGGACGCAGCATGTTTTTTTGCCGTCTTGAACTTCTTGATATGCTCCACGCTGGGTATACTGTGCATCAGCGCGAAGTTACTGCGACGTCAGGGGGAAAATAATCACCCCCACAATGCCGCCTCAGCTTTGCTGATGCGCACTTTGTGCATGTCGACGCCGTAGTCGGTTAAGACATCGATAAATTTGTGAAAGTGCTGATAAAGACGTTTTCACGTAAGAGCTTTCTGAAACAAATGCACGGGTGTGGTACTCACGTTAACGGATGTCCTGTAATGCCCGGATAAAGGGGAGAGTGTATGTATGACTCCTTGTTTGACGGAGATAAGACCAGCGGACGTCACTATTCCGCCGGAGGTAAACGACGAGTGCTGAAAGGTACCCGTTTCTGATAAACACGAATATGCGTATTGTTGAAAGACTCGAAATATTGCACGAATAGACAGGAAGCCAACCTTTAATTCCAATGAAAATATTGACTAGCCACATAGATGGTTTAGTATTGTAATTGATTTACAGGCGTACAGTATCATGAGCCTACAGTTTTTGTCCTAAAAATGATACTCAGTGTTGTAATCAGCGGTTTTCAAATGAAACAATTACTGAGACGTAGATCCAGGTATTGCGTTTGACCGTCTTTCTCAGCAAGCGCTGCATCATTCCGCGCGGGGTGAACCGCTCTCGCAGATATCTCGACCAGGTATACTTTCCCCTCGGAGGTCCGACATAATGTGTCGCGGCGTTAACTTGCTCACCTGCGCCCGCGCCCGAGCGCTCACTGGCAGGCTGTGCGGCAGAAGGGAACGACCGACGCCAGGCGCCAGCGCCGAACAACGGGCTGACAGGTTTAGACGGGAGGGTTTCCGGAATAATGCCACGGCCCGCTCCGGCATCCTTCCAGTCGCCTGCGGTCGTATCGACAAGCTGGTTGTTCTTTGCCCAGTAGAGCTTACCCTCTTGATTGACTTTGACAAGGTAGTTGAGACCTAAATGGATATGTTTATGCCTAGTTGGGTATTTTGTGTGGCGCATAATTGATGGAATTTAACTTACGCTGTTCGGCCGAGAGGTAACTGGGTCGCGCGATGGTCGGTTTCTGGTCAGTTGCAGTGACAAAAATAGAGTCGAGGGATATTCACAGTATGCGCTAATGTTAAAAAAATTGGAGTGGCATTCGAGAGCCTTAGAAATTGAGCGTACCTCGCTTTCTAGTCGTCCGCGGGGACATTGATCGAGGGACACGCTTTTTCCTTGTCCGTGGTTGAGCCTAGCATTCATCCAATTTAAGTAAATTCAGGGAGCGGGGACGGTGTTCTAACCCTCACCAATGAAAGAAATTCTCCTTTGTGTCATCCTCTTGCCATTTTTTATGGTACCACTGCAAGCCATTCATTCAGGAGCAAGGGCACAAATGCTTATACTTAGCTTACTTTGACTGTTGTTGGATGTCAGTCTACGCGACGCGAGATCGAAGTAAAAAATATGGGCCAACTCAACGATTTGAACCATACCGATGCTTTCTAACAGCAAGTATTTCTCAGTCCTTTTCCAAAGTACATCATCATATATAAACGGCACGCACCCATCAATCAGCTCTAGCCAATGCTGTGTCTCGAGCAGCTTATCGTCGGCTTCGACGTCGATTCCGCCTTCGTGTAGCATATTATCCGACCTAGCCAATTGACCCACGAAAAAAGCGGCGCGTCTCCAACGCTGGAGGGGACTATTCCGGCCACTGAGGGCTGCATTTCTGTTCACCTGTGGATCGTCAATGCGAATAATGAATCCACGAAGGGAGGCCGGGACCTGCTTACTTCAAGCCTTGCACTATTTGCCGCGTCCTCCCATCGAGCCTCACTTGTCATGTGCTCATCTTTAGCTTTATTCGTCCGTCCTCGCCACAGCCGCTGAATGAGTATCACAGCAGCAACACGAGCTGCTTCGCTGTCCTTTTCTGTATGTGTATCCTTGCCAAAGACCATGGAAGTTGTTTTAATGTTGCAATAAGCATAATCTTGTCCATTGACGATCCTATGACGTCAGGCGGGGGTACCGTAGAAGAAAAAAAAGTCATTAGCCCACCGCGAGGGTCGAACTCGCAGCCTTCAGATGATCTTACGATCTAACCCGCCTAAGAGTCTGACGCTCTATCCGATTGAGCTAGGCGGGCTATGCTTTATGTTCGATTTTAAAAACCATACCACGCGGCCGGAGTTTCGGGACAATCGGCACTACTCAGCTGCTGCGGATTGTCATGAGAACCGGCATCATTGGCCGTTGGCTGTGCGACGGTCAGGCTGATTTGTCAAAAGATATATTGTTAAGAATCGGCGGCGCGCTCCACGTATGTACGGACGCAGCGGCGACATGATGGGAGTCACTCGGCGCAGTTGATATCGATCTGAGAGAAAGAGCAGGAAGGACTGGGAAGAGGGAGACTTGAAACTGTGTTTTCGATTGGAGAGAGGCAGAACCTTGGCACGACGGCTCGCATGCAATGCAAAAGCAATGTGCTTGGCTTGAGATCGAGAGGCTGGAGGAAGCGTGGGAGGCGGATCCCATGGCGGCAAGAAGAGGCCGTGTGGGCATAACGCCGGATGGGGATGCTTACATAAGTGCGCAGCACCTGTATATGGAGAGACAGCGGATTGACCTCTGTTTCTTCCCAACCTCCATCTCCCCCTCTGACTCTGTCCTCCCCTGCCGCAGCAGCAAACATTAACAATGTCTGAAGCACAGTCGTATGCACATGCTTTCGACACGTACAACAACGAGCTCGCCAAGCAGCAGAGCTTCGACTTTTTCTCATTTAACTCCCCCTCGGATGTCGTCGCTCCCCACCCCGATCTCTTCGAGTCCGATATCGACTCTAATTTGGCTGCCTTCCCAGATCAGCTCCAGCTCTTGACTGTGGACTACAGCCTTTTTAGGCCTGAACAGACCCAGTGGCAAGGCCCTCTTTCCACCATAACTCTCTCAGCCCAGTCCTACGACTCTCTGTCCTCTCATTCAGAGTCTCTCTACAGCGAGCAGATCAGCCCATACGCTCCCGCCCCTGTCACCAATTCGCAGCTCTTCGACTTTGACCTCGACATGGACTTCCAGCGAGTCCGCGTCGGCTCTGAGTATGGTAGTGTCCCATCAAGCATCAACATCATGGATGATGTCAATGATCCCACCTCTTTCGGCGCCCTACCTCCGACCCCACCGCGCAGTCCTCCTGTCGCCATGAATATCAGCGGCAACAAAAACTACGCAGCTCGCACGAGCTTTTCTGACTACGGTCCTCCTAGTAGGCGTAGCTCTACCACTTCCTCCGACTATTATGGATACGCCTCTTCTCATGGCCATCCGACCGTATCACCGCTGCATATTTCCTCGCAACTGCCTACTATGGCGTCTGTATCGTCGGAGGCTGCCGATGATTACAAAGGTGATCCTCGCAAGAAGTACCGATGTGCGGCTTGTCCCCGAGGTGTGTAAATATCGTTCTGTATGTTCGCACACGTGATTAACATTTATTTCAGCATTTGCTCGCGCCTACAACTTGAAGACGCACATGGCCACCCATGATCCCAACAGGTTGAAGCCTCATGTCTGCCCACAACGTTCCTGTGGTCGCTCGTTCAGTCGCAAGCACGATCTTGGTCGTCATCTCATCAGTATCCACCGCGATGAATCTGTCAGTGCCTCACTGCTGCCTGCATCAAAGAAGCCGATCGGCGTGGAGAGTGGTTCCCGGTCTTGGTGCGACACGTGCGGCAAGGGCTGGGTAGGCCGCAACGTCGACTGCGACTGCCACGATATCAAGTAAATGAACTTCTATCATGCTTATATTTAGCCTCCTTTCTGTGAGTTGCTTGTTCTACCACCGCTGAAACATTGTATTGACAGTGTCGCTGTAGGCACTTGCTTGCAACCCTGTCAGTCGCGTGTCAGTGATTTTATGTATGGCTTATTTGCGTTATTGCGCATAAGTTCGCTGTCCCGCCCTGCGTCATTCGTTGTATCACGTTTCGTACCGTCGTAGCAATTTTGCTCGGCCCCGCGACGAACATGATCTCGATATGAATCTCCCTCTTTTACAAACCACACCACTCCGCGTTTTTTTTCAAAAGAAACACTTGCCGAATTTGTGGGCCGTCTTTCCTTCTATATGCTCTTTATCTACTCGATTTTTGTTTTACCTTTTTTTTTTTTACTGTGTCGATCGTTCAATGTTCAACTGCTATTCATTTTTGTTGTCTTGAATTCCACGTATACCCGCACACGTACTGTTTCGTGGGGAATCTTTACATGTATATCAACCTATCTAGTTAAAAATACCACACCAGTTTTGTCGTATAGCAGGGTCTCGAAGAATTCTATCGTTTCCAATAAGTATGATCGAACTTTAAGTGAAACGTATGTCGTTGATGTGGATGACAGCCATAATAATAGATGAATAACCTGGCAAGTCGAGTGGTTGGAATGAGGAGCGGGACGTTTTTATATACAAATAACGATAGCAAAGCAATACATGTTTTAGGAATTAGTTATTCAGTACTTTGGCCCAGAAACAACATGACGATAGCATAGGCGTTTGCCACCACAATCACACACCAGATGACATATGAGATGGCGGCCAGCCAGCGAGTGTTGCTGTAATCTATAAATTCTTCAGCTTCAACCGGCACAACCTGTGCAGCCTGCATAGCCGTCTTTATAATCGTCTCCTTGAACTCCATCTCGAGGTTGACATGTGCCTGTGCAATACCTATCTCAGGCACGTTCTCCGTGGGCACCGCCTCGTCGGTCTTGCTCTCCGTCTCTGTTTCGACCAGGGCTTGGCGCGGCCGGGGCACGCGCATGACGATTTTGCGTGATGTGAGGTAGATCAGCGGGAACGCGACGAATGGGAGTACCACGGAGAGCACGACCTGCGACGCGACGAGCAGCGTATTGATCCCGCTCTGCCCCACCGCGACCGCGACGATGACCGACGGGACAAGGCTGATGCAGCGCGTGAGCAGGCGCCGGAAGAACGGCTGTGTGGCGGGACGGTCAGTAGCCGGCGCGCGACGCAAGCGAGGGAGTGATTACGCACGGATACTTTCCACTCGATGAAGCCCTCGGAAACGATCTGTCCGGCGAGGGTCACCGTGATGCTCGACGTCTGTCCGGCACACAAGAGCGCGAGCGCGAATACGACCGCGGCGCCTGGTTCGCCGGAGGCGTGAGCGCTCGAGGTTATTAATAGGATATGGGGACCCGGACTGACCGTCACCAAGCCGCTCTTTGATTAGCGCGTGCGCGTCAAACAGGCCTGCGGGCCTACCGCGCATCTCGCCGTGGAAGAAGACAGCAGCTGCGAGAATCAGGATCCTGCGGGGAAACGCATATCAGTGAGATGGTAATGAGGAGAATAGGCTGCACCAACGCGGAGTTAATGGGAACAGCGAGCGCGAGAAGACTTGCGACGACGTCCGTAATACCGTGCGAGAGGTGTGCACGGATGAAACTGTACGGGTTATTTGTGCGCTCGCCATGCTTGGAACGGTAGTCGATCGCCGAGGATGCGCGGTCCGCGCGTTGAATGCGGAATAGCGGGCGCACGAAGTGACGAAGCCTCGTCATCAGCGGCGCCCTGTTCAGCGGCGGCAATGACGGCGATAATTCATCCGGGGGTGCGTCTGAGACGCGGTCTTGCGTAGCCAGAGAGGAGCCCAGGAAAAGAGCATGGGGCATGACAGTCGCGCCGAGTATTCCTACAGCTGTGCGCCGGGGTCCGCAGTCAGCATTCAGTGCAAGAACGAGGGTGATGATACCAAGTTTACCTGCATATACGGCATCGGGATCGGACTGGAATAGACCCTTGTCGGGAATAAATCCTATGAAGACCTGTGACCAAACTGGGCCTGCCTTGACGAGCAGTGCAACGAAACATCCGAACACGGCGAAGACCTCGATAGCCAAGTGATAAGGAGAGGTCCCATTTAGCCGCGTCGTGTTTTAAATATACTCACCAAAGCTATAATCGTGTACTCGAACACTCGTACGGGTCGTCCATGGGAGCGTGTTGGGTCGCTGAATGATAAAAATATCAAGACATCGGCAGCTGTGAGGACCACCCCAGCCCATAATGGTAGTTTCGGAAAAAGCAAGCAGAAACCAATGGCAGAGCCCAATAATTCGGCGAGGTCGGTGGAAATAATAGCAATTTCAGCGAGCACGTAGAGCGGATAAAGGATGCATCGTCGGACTAGCTTGGGGTGCCGAGGATGGTCGTGGAGAAGTAGCCTGCAATGGCTAGCGAGATCTACAGCGGAACATTCAGAAGGATGTATGACATCAACAAATGACGCTGACCGAGCCCTGTAACGCAGCCTAGTTTGGCGGACAAAGTCTAGAATCGAAAATATGAGAGAATTTTCTGAGACGGTGGGTGAATGCTCCCTAACCTGCAGAACGACTGCTCCCAAGCCTGCCGTTAGAATGACAAAAAGCATCGGCCGATAACCAAAGCTGGACCCCGCTTGGAGATCGACGCTCCAGTTCCCGCTGCACACAAGCATGTCAGCGATGTGAATGCACTTTGACGAGCAGACATACGGGTCGAAATACGCTACGGAGCATATGATGCCAACGCCGACATGTCGTTTAACATGGTGGACGGCCGTGCGGGCGCCCTTTTTGACTCTGTCCACGACAGTGGGGGCGCGCTCACTGGGAGGTGGCATACCGCCGAAAGAAAGGGGACTGGGGTGGGCAGGGCGAGATTTAGGGCCATAATGAAGCGCGTCAAACCAGGATAACGGATAGAAATGCGGTGTGAAAAGAAAAGGCTTCCCGTGTGTACTGCTATAAAGGGACCAGTGTTGTGGTCGCGCGCCACGCTGTTTGGCGCTCCGTTCCTCTGGCTACTCCCCTCAACTAGACTCAATGGATATAAATGACCTCCACCCCCCCGACGACTACACTCATCGGTTTTTTATATGGCACGAGTGGATAGTGGTTCGTCGCTGTAGCCCTGACTGCCTTCGCGTAGTAACGGGGCGCGTCAGGCAAATGGGCCCTTGACTTCGGAGAACGTGTTCGAGTACTTCGCGACCTCCATGTTTTACGATAAACAGAGCAACAACCAGGTGCTGCGCATGCAAACAATGCACACTGGCGTCGCGGTCAAGGACGAAGCAGCCGAGCTGAGGTGGGTCCGAACCTATGGTCTCTGCAATCCCGGCATCGACATAACGTCAGGCGGTTCACTGGCGTCGAGTTTGCTGTTGTTCATGCGCAGCCACCTGCGTTCTTCGTAATACAGAAGCGTGAACGCCTCTCGGCAGATGAAGGTGTGCCTGTCGCTTCTTGTTCACTGCCCGCACCCCGTAATCCGGGTCCCTGTCAGTGAGGCCTCTTGCGGCTTATTTTATCATGAACAATCGTATATACCAGGCGCCGGACGTGTACACAGTGTTATCCAATCGGCTGGTGTTTTATTTTCTACATTCGTGCCATGCGCCCCACTCATTAATATGCGTCTCTACAGCTCACCTCGCTTTCAGCCCTCCAATCCTCACTTGATAGTTTGCGGAAGCATCGGCCCGACTACACCCCTCGTACTGGGTTCGTTTGGCCTATCACGGACCCAACGCTGTCCGAGGACACAAGCAAGAAGGGCGCCGAGGCCGAATCTACGCTGATGGATGCCACAGGGGACCCCCAGGTGTCCCCGGAAAAACGCGCAGACGCGCCCAAAAGGCAGAAAAATAACATGCTGCTTCTGAATGCTATGAGAACAACTGCGGCACATTCTAAAATGTCGTTCACCGCCTCATCGGTAGCGCTGCCTACTGAGAACGAACCCGACACCCCCGTTACGACCACGGTCCGTTCGTCGGCAACGCCTGCTCCGATCCCACAGGAATCGTCCAGAGGGTCGGTATCACAAGACGGCCCTAAAGGAATGCCAGGCGCTGGGAAGAAGAAAAAGAAACGTATGTGTGTGCTACGTATATCAGTGACCAAAACTTTGCTAACTTTATCATTCAGGGACCTCTATAGCGCCGCCACCTGCACCGACCTAAATTGCTATCGTGTATGTATCGCTACTACTTCCAAATGCAACAAGGTCAGAAGCATTTGTATCTCCCCCGCACGCTGTTCATTTGATTATATTGGACCCCGACGTGAGTACGTACATATTACAGCTAACCCACAACGCGGGGCCGACCAATATATATACGTCAAAGAAGAGCGCACCATATTAAACAATCCGAGATCGTCTTGGGTGGCTAAGCTTTTCTTGTAATAATATTGGCCTGTATATAGGCTATGTAATACGAGGCGGCATCCGACCGGGGAGTTCATGTCAGTAGTTCCGGTTATCCCGCCCATTCATTTTCCCTTGGGTGCAGTAGTGAAACGTCAGCATGTAAAAACCCCAGTTATCTCGCCCCTACTCCAGTTAATTTCCCCGTCAACCAGCCCAGTGGTGTCTTCATATTGCTGCCTCGGGTGCCCAGCCCAGCTCCGCCAAGGGATAGTGGATTAGATGACGCAAACGATTCCTTTCTTGCTCGAGACGCCTCTTGGACTGTGTGATAAATGCAGAGAATTAGGAGCGGAAATAGTACCCGATGAAGCAGGCTCGGGTGGATATTCCCAGCGGGGTGGGAAGATGCAAAGGCCACATACCTGCTTGGTCAATCTCTTCGACATTGGTCTCCAAGACAAGTCCGCCTTGGATGATCTCTGCAAGAATGTGGTGGACCTGTGAATCATGTTCAGTCAGCCTCGGCAAGCCTAACGCCACCGTTTCCCGGGAAATAGATTACCTCGTCGAAGTGGAACACGAGATCCAGCTCACAGACGTTTTCGAATGCGCGATCTAGAGATTCGACGAGCACCTGCGGACACATGAGACCGAATGCGCTGCCGGAGATGCATTGCGTTATGTACCTGAATCAGATCGAGGATTCCGAGCTCGCTCTCGGCCCCGTCGACGACGAACACGAAGAAGAGCGTCGCGTAACTGCGATACACGACGCGCCACCGCTCGTCAGCGTCGCCCTTGAAGCCGAGGAATTCCTCCAGCTCTGGCGCGTCGAGGAAGTTGCACAGCCCTGGCGGCCGCGTGCTCACAAGGGAGAAGATCTTCTGCACGACCGTCTGCGTGGACTGGTGAAGGGGCGTGTAGAATTTGGTCAGTCGCGAGACGCCAGACGTATTAACTAGACAAACCGGTCAGGCAATCGTGTGATAGCAATCCCAGCGGCGGACTCACATATCAGGACGGCGTGAATCATATGGAACAGAACTGCAGAGTTGACAATTGGAGGAGCAAAGAGTAAGTAGGCCTAGAGTAGGCTCTCGCCGGCGCGTCAATATCCTGGGAGAAGGAAGTCAAAGATTGAAAGCACGAATATTCCCGTCTGCAGGTTATATTCCAGTTAGTCGCAAGTTTGGCTTTTGAGAGGGTGTATGTAAGGGGAAAGTGAGCGCACTTCGCTGCGGGGCGAACGCCGAGCGCGCAATCTTAGCGCCTCGTCGGAAGTGACGCAATAACCACGTGCATTTATCCAGGCATTGAGTCTTGTGCGGGTCTTGTAGACTGTTGACCTCAAGGCAGTCAACCGATTTGCTATAAGCCAATTATTTCTATTCGGGATACAGATCTGATAAGTACTTTACAGAATAAATTCACTACACAGATTGCATTGAGAGTACGGTAATAGCGAGCGACTATTTTTATAGCATACAAACTGCACACAAATGCCACCTCCCAAAACCTAGAAATCGTCCCGGGGAAGTGTGAATCCCGGTTGCAATCTTCCAGCGAGGCTGCTGACAGGACCAGAGAGTCCTTGTTGACTTTTAAAGCTCTCCAAAAAGTTCTTGATCATGGTATAATCTGGCGGGTCCTCGTCGTTCCAGTCACCATCGTCAAGCGCGTTCTTCAGTTCGGCCGCCATTGCAGCTTCAACATCAAAATCATCGTTCTCAAGCTCTTCATCCTCCTCTTCAATGCGAACGTTCCTGGAAGAAAATTCTTTGTCTTTTCCTTTGCCTTTATCCGATGCCGTTGGCGCCGCAGGCTGCTTGGGCAGCGGCTTTTTGTTAGAGGCCGTTGACTTGTTTGACTTCGATAACGTTTCGTCTAGAGCCTTCATGACGGCCTCGAAGGAATCTAGATCAGGATTGACGTTTGGACGAGGTCCGGGCTCGGGAACCCGTGGAGTATGTGTTCTGTGTACAGGTTTCTCTTCCTTATCTGAGAATTGCTTTGCAAATGGTGATGGTGTTGTAGCGCTAGGAGGGAGAAACGCTACATACAGGGATAAAATTTAAAATATCTCTCAAATGCTAGATTAGAGACGTACCTCCTCTATCTTTACGGTCCTTGATTATCGTGGACCATTGCTCATCTGTTATACCTAGGGCCTGTCTGGAGAATTCAAGGAATTCCTCTTCTTCTTCATCCATGTCGATTTCGATGTCTCCCACGACTTGAGGTCGGTCCTCTTCCGATTCGTCGTCTTCGACTGCTTCTTCGTCGGTTTCGTCATCAGAGTCAACTCCGTCATATCGATCTCGGGGTATAATCGGTGGACGCATAGTCACTCTTTCCTTAGTGTCTTTCTTTGCCTTTGGTGCCGATGAAGAGTCAGTATTCTCCATATCCACATCCGCGTCTGCGTCAACAACTTCAGGTGCGACGCGTTGCGAATTGCTGTGATACGTGGCAGGCATCTTGCCATATTCCATAGGTTCCAATGCAGGCACAAGCTTGTCCATGGCGGCTTTTTTTGCCTCCGGGTCGATCTGTTCGGGGGTCGGTTCCGCCTCAGATTCCGAGTCATCTGAGTCTTTTTCGTCATCACTGAAAGGTTCATCTGAAAAATCTTCGCTGTGGCAGTGTTAATCCCGTATCTATGTAAATAGGTCTAGACGCTTACTCTTCGAATCGAGCGCCTTCGACGTCGCCTTCTCCATCAATGAAACTCTCGACTTTGGACGCGAGGTCTTTTAATTTCTTTGCTTGTTCTGACGCCAGTCGGTCCTCTGGCGACTCGTCTACATCCATATCATCCAGGCCGTTGCTCTCTTTTGGTTTGGCACGAGATGCTTCTAGCATTTGCTCGAATTCATCTGCGTCAATGTTCAGCCAGCCATCTGAGTCCTCATCCTCGTCGCATATGGTGGGTTCCCCTTTCGAATGCGATACAGCTTCATCAACTTGAGAAGCAAAAGATTGCCGATGAGCATCACTTTAGATTAGAGTTACAAAGTTAGGTGGGAATTATTCAGTAAGAATCTAAGCTCACTCTGTTCGACGAATCGCAACGAATGCGTCAGCTGCTTTATTTTCAAGGGTGTTCCACAGTTTTGACCCCTTAATCTCGTTCTGAAAATAGTTGGCTGACTGGAGATTTTCAATGTATTTTTGATAGTCTGGGTCGCGGCGTAAGGCTTCCTTATTGGCTTCCACCTAGAATAAACGAATGAGTATGCGGATAAACCGGACTCGGTAGGCTTACCGATGCATCATTGCCTTCGGAGGACGTGTTGCGGACATACGCCCGCCCCTTGCTTTCTTGAAACAACATTTCAAACCCGACAGCCTGGATGAAATTATCAGAAGTTATATTCATAGAAAGGTCAAGATGGGTACACACAATTTTCATTCCCACATCTCGCCATTTCCACTCTTTGGTATCCTCAGGTTCTCGCCAACTTCCGAAGACCTTGGGAGGGAAAAACTTCTGGCCTACTAATTGCGCATACGCAGTTCTAGTCATTTTCACAGACGTTAAGATTGACGTGTTGGGCGGGAAGCGATTCATGCGGTGCGCGGCCTGCAGGATAGTAAATTTAGTGCTAGTATCATAATTAGGATGCTGGAAGCGATCTCACGCGCAGCTGGATTGCATCCCTAGTGTAAAACGTTTCTACTGCTTTCTGTACTAATGATGGATTGGCTGATAAGGCTTTGGCAATTTCCACAGGAATATGTGCCCTCGCGTTATGAACATGGTTCTTTATGGCATCCGGGTACCTATTAGATATAAATAAGAATATTGAGACTTATAAAGGATACAAAACCATGTTACCCATCTATGCGTTTCCAGACAATTTCCTCAACTGCGGGCGGAGCAAGAGTATCTGTCAGAGAATCTCGAAGTATCTGTACGGCGTCCTCAGCTGCGAGAAAAGTCTCGTCATCTGCGACGGGGTTTGCATCCTCGTCTTCATCTGCTGCATTGGGAAGTTTGCGATGATGTCGCTTTCTGTAGGTTGGGGAAATGTGTGAGAGATGTATAAGATGTAAGTGGGAGTTGTAGATCCAGACCTATGGAATATATGTATGTGAATGATTCGAGCGGCGGACCCAAGGAAATGGGAAGAGGCGCACTCTGTTCTCGGAATTTGTCGGTTTTACCCACGACGGCAATGCTTCAGCAGCTTCAATCAGGATAAATTCACCGTCAGAGTCGTAAGCGCTACCAGTGGGGATGATCTTAGTTCTGGATGTCTGCCAATTAAAAAAACAGACCTGATGGCAACATCCCACTTGGAGCTTATCTCCCTCAGCAACCACACGGCCAGCCATTCGTCGTCTACGCAGTCGCCGACCCTCATTCTGCCCTCTAATATCCATTTTGTGGGATCGTCTGGATTTGCGACAAGTTTGACTTCGAATGAGTCTCGATGCCATATAAAATCGCGAAGTTTCTCTTCGACCACATTGGTGATGCATGCAGCAAGACTCGTTGAAAAGGCCTTGTCAGAGAGATCTGTGGGGGGATATATCGTGTAATGAAGGGTGTCTTCCGCGATGGCATGCGGCCGATTGAAGATGTCCATCGTTCAAATTGAATTTGAGGGTTTCTGCTCGTAGATCGCGTTTCCAGGAGAGTTGACGATCGTGAAATAAACCTACAAAGACTGTAATTTGCTTTGAGGGACCATGGGCGAGCTAATTACAGGACGCGAACTTCGTAAGTTTGTAAGAGCGCCCGGAAACATGACGTCTTGCGGAAGGTGCTGCCAAATACAGCCATACGGCGGGAATGGTTGCCGCAACGTAATTGCTCGCTGCGGCGCACACTGACCACCACAACGGTCTGGTCTCCCAAAGAGCAATGACGACTGCATTCAAGGACCGTAACCTAATAGCCGTTATTGGGGATGAGGTACACACCAATATGATGAACATCCGCGCATTCGATGACCACCATTCGTTGTCCAGGACTCTATCACCGGACTCCTGTTAGCAGGAATAGGACATATAACCGACCATGGAAAGAAAAATTTCCTGGTGGTAGATGCGAGTATGTGCGCTCAACGTTCAATGTAATTTCAGCTCACTTGTACGACCAGAGACTCAAATACAGACGATTGAAGCAACATTCCAAGAGTTTACAGAGCGCAAGGACATTGCCATTCTGCTCATTAACCAACATGTGTGTTAGATCTTATGTTCAGAAAACAATACTGCTGACGTTCAATATCAGATTGCGGAGAAGATTAGACCAACGGTGGATAAATACCAGCAAGCATTTCCTGCTCTACTAGAAATCCCGTCCAAAGATCATCCATACGGTATGTTACATTGGCATTCTTCACACAGGACAATCATTGAGTATTTTTATTAGACCCTTCGAAAGACTCTATACTCAAACGTGTGCAGAAGCTTTTTGGAGAGTAAACACTGCTTTAGCTTGGTATTCTTGAGCAGTAGAACCTCCCGTGTACATTACAATACCTCGCGCATATCATATATCATAGCATGCAATTAAGTGGTTTTTAAATAAGGAAAGCAAATAGTTATGATACCCATCGCATGACTGGTTCGTTGTCCCGAATACCAGGCTGCCGTTCCACGAATACTCGTACGGGGTTCCAATCGCGTGAGTCTGGTCAAATGCGTGATGAGATTATGGACAGCGTGAAATGTATGGGGACTTACTTGGTAAATCCACAAGAAGATATCGGAAGACAAAGTAACCATCTTCATTCTGCAAAGAAGTTAGTCAAAGGATATCTATGAATCAGCTTTCTCACCTTGACTAGATCGGCGTGGACCTCTCCCTCTGTGAAATACCTTCCACTGTGTCCAGGAGCTGGGGAATTGCGACTCTTCGAGGTCCTCAGACTGGAGAACATGCCTGTGAATCCCCACCCTTTTGAGGCTTCTTTTTTTGCGTTCTCCCCTAGTTCTGAAGGTGGCATTGTTGGCATCGTAGGCGGAGGCAAAGGCGTTCCCGATAGGTACTTGAAAGCACGGAGAGATTTTTCCAAGAGGTTCTTTGTGCTCTCCTTTGACCATTCCACGGCCTCATCAAAAGAAATTTCAGAGATTGTGCTTCCTTTCTCTTTAAACCATTCTGAGGTCGCCTCCAAGTAGGATGTCTCTGAGGGTGCGGCTACTTCGCCCTCTGGCCGCCCTTGAACATAGAAGGTCATGATCATATGCTCACGCCCTTCTGCATCGACCATGACCCGTGAAGTTACATGTCTATTACGATGGCGGGGTCTGACCGAGGAAGGTGGGTTGTTGTGGAATGTGAGTGGTCCATTGAGGAATTTTGCCAGCTAGAGGAATCAGTGGCGTGAGTACGAGGATCCGTGAAATTTTAGGAAACGCGCACTCGACTAGACTGTTTTATGCGTTCGCATGCATCTCCGTACAACACAGTAGGAGAGTTTTTGGAAAATAGTTCGGATGTGAGAGAGTAGATTAAGAGCACCGAGAGCCCAGCTCCAAGGAGAATGACGCCCAAATTTGTGGTTCGGGCTGTTGTACGGACGACTGTGGAGTTAAATTGCACAAATGAGCTGTGTTTATATCCAAGCCAGGCGCAGACTACGAACCTTTACCGCCCGTACTCAATTCCGACCATTTTTTGACAGGGTCTCCTTTCCGTGCTGCTTGAGAAAGTCCAAGTTGAAAGGGCCCAACATTGTCATGTTTTGGCTCTGAACGCTGCTGCCGAGTGTCCAATGATTCCAACAATTGTGATTTCCCTCCGAAGTCCATACTGTTCCGCTGTGTTGCATAACTTCTTAGTTTTGATTCATGCACACATTTGTGTGTATTTGCAGACAACCGGAGAAGTTTAACAGAGCACCGCGTCCTTGAAATCAGACGCAGGTTGAGACTCATGGTAAGATCAAGTGCTTGAGAGCTCCTGCGGGCTACGGATAGGTTGTGAACTACCCAACGGCTTCAGTCGACGCGCCCAAAGAAGTAATAAAACAAAACAAAGCCAAACAACACGCTCATTAGCCGATGTTGTCATCCATTTCGCGGCTCAGTTCAAACCTCGAATTCTATATCGTCCAGTCGTCTCGCACTATCTCGAATGACGGACGGATTATGGATCAATAATTACGAATATAATACAAGCCTGTTAGACCAGATGCCCCGTCAAGCGTACAGAGTAATAAAAATAAACAAGGAAATGAGAAGTGAGGACATTTATGTTCGCTCGCCTCTCAACCTCCTTGCTAGGGCAAGATCTTTAGGTTGAATTGTAACACGCTTAGCATGAATAGCGGCCAAGTTGGTATCCTCGAAGAGTGATACAAGGTAGGCTTCAGCAGCCTCCTGGAGGGCCATAACAGCGGATGATTGGAAACGGAGATCAGTCTACCAGATTGGGAAAAGGAGGTCAGAATACGCGTAGTGATGAACATGTCTCTGCGTACCTTAAAATCCTGTGCAATTTCGCGAACCAAGCGTTGAAAGGGCAGTTTGCGGATGAGGAGTTCGGTGGACTTCTGGTAACGCCTAATTTCACGGAGAGCGACAGTTCCGGGCCTGAAACGATGGGGCTTCTTTACTCCACCGGCAGCGTTCTGATGAACGCAAGTAGTGAGCGTTGAAGGTGAAGACAAAAAATGTGGCTACTCACTGTGGCAGTCTTACGAGCAGCGGATTTCGAAGCGAGTTGCTTGCGAGGAGCCTTGCCTATAACGACCGAGCATTAGACATGGTCATGAGCTCGACTACTTGACGAACCTCCAGTAGACTTGCGAGCGGTTTGTTTAGTACGAGCCATTGTTTATCTCGAGTGGCTTTTTCTTGAGGAAGTTGACGCTGATGGTGGTTGAAAGGAAGGGAGGTAGAAATCGGAGTGCGAAATGGTTACCTATTTATGTAAAAGTTGAGAGGCCCACGGCGCGTTTACAGATATGGAATTTATCAAATTCAATAAACAGACCGCGTCGCGTCGACCACGTGACCACTCTACACGGCCATCAACTCCGCGGCTGCCGGCAGTAGACTCGCAAGCCAGTCACGCTCGCTGTGCTCTATGACAAATACAAAAAGTGATGGGACAACATGTGACGTGGCGAGCGANAACGCTGAAACCTCGAAAAAAGCACCTAAAACTTGGTATAGGTAATCTACTCAGAATAGCTTACTGACCAAAAAAGAGTATATACTATACATGTTAAAATGAGAATTTGCTTGCAGCACGTGTGGCCATTATGTAATATGGCTTCGGAGAACCGGCTGGGGACGAGCCTACCGCGGCAGTGCACTTCCCAGCGTCAACATTGAATCAGTGAACTTCAGTTTGAACACGATTTCATTCCATCCTACGTAGTACACGCTATAGTCGCCAACAATTCTGTTTACTTCAGCCAACCACAGTACGCCTCTCCAAACTATCATGCAGATACGTGCACATCTATATTGGTGTTTGCTGCTCGCAGCGCCTCCAACCTCTGCTTTTCCTCTTCAAGCATCTTCTGTTGCCTCAACACTCGAGCCGGAGTGACGAATCTGCGTTCCGTGGTGGGTTTGAACGGGAACCGGTCGACTCCAAGGGCTTTCAATGTCTTTCTCTCGACTAGGCTGTACTCTTCGGGATTTTCTCTGTCGAAATTGAACGGCTCCTTGAGAAAAACGGGAGGATTAGTGATAATCCTCGGTATCCGCAGATAATTCTTCGCCGCCGAGTGGAGCATCAAAGGATGCATGAGCACGACATCTCCTGGCTCCCCCGTCATCTCGATGAAATGGGTGCACTGCCTCTTGACTTCCTTCAAGTGAGACCAATATCCTGGATGGTCTTCATTTCTTTCGCACTTGCTGGTTGACGGCGTAAATGATAACCCCGTAGGTAAGACACCCTCTGGATGTTTGGCTAAATAATTTGCTAGCAGGTCAATCCCTTGTGGGCAAATCATCGTTCCTCCACCCCTCGGTTTGATGTCAGTATATATTGGAATTACGAGAAGCGCTTGCTCCGGCGAATCCAGGTAATGCACCTTTCGCTCGTGTTAGTTCGAGAACCAAAAGCAACTTGCTCCAATACACATACGAAGAAATCACCGTCAACATGCCAGTTGTCCAAATCCCTAGGGTCAATTGTTGTCGTCGCTTTCTCTAGCTGGTCTGTCCCTACATTAACAATGAAGGAATCGCCCCACGTAGCTGAGTCTTCTTTAATCCTCTCTTTTCCCCCAAGAAGATCTTGGATAGCGGCCCAGGCCTAACATAAATTCTCCTGTTATATGACACTGATAACGTTCATATCGATCGTTGTTCATACCTTAGGAGCTATCACGGACACCTTCTCTCTTCTGTGCGCCGGCATATTTGTACGCTCCTGGGTCCATGTGGACTTATCGTTGGGGTCCATCCCGAGTCGATGCCAGACATCTTTAGTCCACTCTTCCGCATCTTCTTTAGGAAAAGCGTTCTTGATAACGACATATCCTAATTCCATAAAATGATCGACCTGCTCGGCTATCCTTGCATCTTAGCATGGAGCTTTGCTACAAAACTGGGGCTTGGGACATACGTGTGAGATATTCGAATTTTCTGGCCATGGTGTGGGTAGTAAGCACGGGTGGGAGTAGCGGGGCACATCCGTTGGTTTATATATGCAGGCCCGGGCAGGATCCCTCGCCCCTCAACCCCTTAAAGTTATAGAGATGCAGGTAAAAATGCACGTGGGGATAGGGGCCAAAAATACGCGGCCTAAGGAGACGCGAAGGGTCAAGTGATGCGGCTTGTCTATTCTCGAAGGACGGTTCGCACTATTTGCAGATTATATATGCAGATAAGTGACTTCAGTCCCACATTACATAGTCGTAAGCCTGTATCTAATGCTTGAGAAGGAACGTGCGGTTAAATCTATGTTCCTGATTGAGCATTGCCGTCAGCATTCGGATGTTTCGCCCCGAGCGATCAGCCATTGAATAAATATGAGGATAATAATGAAAGATATGCGATAGCTTGGACCGTTTAAACTTTGAACTCCTCCCATTCAAACACCAGACGAATACATGTGTAGCCCGGCGCTACTTGGCAAATGATTTGATGTTTTCGAATACAGCTGTTTTCAGCTGATATAGGCATGTTCTCATAAGTATAAGTATAGATTAAAGTATGGAAAAAGACGCGTACCGCAGGACTGGGGGCGTTGGTGTCGAAATAATTGAGGACAAACTCTGTTGCTACCCAGTCACTCTCAATAGAACCCAGGTCCCGAAATACCAATGGACGTTGTCGATTAGGTAGCGGCGCAGCGAGGAATATATCCAAAGGTGTGTGCTTCCCAAGGGGGGAGTTGGGGAAGAGCCCTTTGAGAACCCTCAAAGGTGATGCAACATCCGTAGCCATTTCTTGGGTGATGCTGCCATCTTTCATACCTGCAGAAAGACGGGCATGCATTGCACGCATGAAAGCATCTCTTAGGTGCGTATACGATGTATTACGCGTCGGGACTAGTTTGTGACTTTGTTAGGGACCAACGTCATAGAATTTTCGATAACGCACTCACCGATACGAATCACGCAAGCAGTGTTACGAACAATGTAGCTGATTTTCTCCTCTGGAGATGTATCCAATGGAATCTTTGGACAAACACTTTAGTAGTGCGGACACACTAATTTCGCAGCTATGGCTTTACTTTTAGACTCGAGCTGGAGAGGTCGGCATAGAATCCAATTGAATACACCTTGACACCAAGGAAAGAGACGGTCCTAACTCCGACACCGACGAGTTCGAGAGGAGGAATCTTGAGGTTGGAGGGAATTTTCATTGTTTTCGGAAAAGCAATGGACGTAGCTGGATCAACTTGGAGATTATTTTAGCACGAAGACTTGAAGAATAAGATTTAGCATTTACTCATCGTGTCCTCCTCTGGGATGACTGGTACTACCGGGGACTTGAACTTCTCCACCGGGCTTTCCATATGGACTCCATTACTTGACAAAGTGAGGTAGGCCGCAACACCAAATGCTGCACCGAATGCCAACGAACGATATGATTTACGTGTCGGTTGGCTAGCTATAGAAGATGCTAGCCGCCGCGAAGGGATAGAACGCAGCGTTCGGGCAGCTCTGGCAAAAGAAGAGAGGAACGACATCATAGAAACAGCGAGTAAAGCACTCTTGAGTAGCCGGTTGGTAGCCGGGGATATATATTGCACGTGCGGGAGAACGAGCCTACGCCACGCGTCAGAGACTCAGAGTCTCGAAGGGCTTGCGCGTCTCTACATAATTTCTGCCATAGAGCTGTCCAATCACAATATAGGTGGACGCGTCAGCTAGTGAGCAGTATAAATAAGCGGGATCTAATGTGAGTCCTTTGTATCACTTAAATTTATCCGCTCAGACACCGCAACTACAAACGAACCCTTCAACTTCATTGAAATGCTTATTCCTGACACAGAAATATTCCGCTTCCCGCAGTCTTTGACAGACTCGTCCTATATAACACCGGCGATCATGGAAGACGACGAAATTTCTGTTGCAGATTCCATGGGTGAACTAGGCGATCTATCTGCTTACGATAAGCAGCGCACTTCTCTACAAACTTATCTCAATGCTCTGCCATATGAATGCGAAACGGTCGAGGACATGCAAACTCGTCTTGAGAAGATCGCGGAGAAGATTTATATTTGTGCTAGCAGCAAGAATTGGCTTGTTCTTAGTACATGGGATGGAATGTTGCAGTGGTATGTCTTGCGCGTCTAATTGGTGTGCCACTCATTCACATGTTTTAGCTGGATGTTAATGCGCTATCCAATATTGAAGTCGACGCGCGCTAAGCTTGTACGCGTCTACTATGAATTATGTCTCGTCCCCGGCGTCGAACCAAGAGTCCTTCGTAGTTGGGCTGATATGCTTTCACGCTTGCTCGGAAATAAACCTGGTCTTAAAAGGAAGCTGGAATCTTTTGACCTTGAATTGCCCTGGAAGCCACTATGGCGCGTCTTGCAGAAAGAACTGTGGCCGAAAAGCAGCCTCGATGAAACATCGTAAGTACCTATTTATCAACCATGTCTCAAATATATATTTCAATTAACACCCAATCAGAAGAAACCTCGTCAACATTCTGCTGTACGTCGCAGAGTTGTGTAAGCGCTACTATCCAGCGAGCGAAATACCTGTCATGCTCGAGACCTTCTTCCCAATACTGACTAAAGAGGTACGTATATTCCTATTAAAGCATGCGCATAACTCAACTTCCTTTTCCAGACTGTTCTCACTATGACCCCTGTCATAACCTCGTTTTTACCCCCTACGCACACGCATTTATATCTGCCGTCCCTATTCAGACTCTGGGAAGCTTTCAATTCTGGTGTAGTCGATGAGAGGTTCTTAGAGCTATGCGGAGATCTAGCCGAAGAACATGTATCAGGACCTTATGGAGAAGCAGAAGGAGGAGCTGTATACAAAGATGTCGGGATATGGGACGAAGCGCAATGGAACACACTCATTGGGAAAGGCTTAGGGTCGATGAGTGAGTAAGTTGACGCTATTTCTCGTTTCAAAATTAACACAATCATGGCTGCAGATGTCCCTGTTGGCGCAATGCGGGTAATCTATATACATTCAATACCTGAACTTAATCTGATTTTTCTTAGGGGGCATCGAACACTTCTTTTCATGCAGATCTTCTGGATAAGAGTGGTTTCAAGATCAAGAAAGTTATCAGTAGAATTCGTAGGTCACGATTTTTTTCAAAGGCCATGAATGTACTTCTGAGGCTTTTATTTAGACGCCCTTGCCCGTATTCTCGTTTACTCGATGGCAGTAGACGGAGATGTTCGCGAAACTACTCCTACCAATGTAAGAGTGAAAAACGGACAATTGCCCAAACAGAGTGGGTATGTTGCGGGATCAAAGGCATTGGACTCATTGGATCGACTCATCACGAGTATTGAAACTTTCTTCCATCCATCGAACACTGGGACTTGGACTTTATCGGTAAATGCCATCTGTATCAACTTGTTTGCATCAAATAACTCTTGTCCAGCTGACTACATTCGTGCAACGCCTTGGTGCTGATTTCATCAAGCGCTGGAAAGAAGAGGAACAAGTCTCGTGTAAAACACCAAACGTACGCATAATCTTTGTTTCAGATAGTGGATATCAAATATTAACATCGTGGGCGCTGTTCATAGGAACATCGATTGACTCCTGGTATCCGCCGTGCCTTCGTTAACATTCTCAAAACGCCTTCTCTATTGGCTATGTTTTCAAAGGATCCGGTGTGTATGAGCTATGCTCAGGGTGCTCTTCGTTCTTTGGCGATGCTTGAGCCATCTATCATAATGCCGGAACTGCTTGAACGTGCGTACGGAGGATTGGAGGTCGTAAATGAAACCCACCGAACCACTGCTGTCCTAAGTATGCTCTCTGGCATCTCCAGGCCGCTCGTTAGTGAAAGTGTTTGGCTGGGTGGTCAGAAACATATTGTGCCACTACTAGAGCTGTGTATACCGGGAATTGATTTGGTGCGTTTAGTTTTTTTAGAGTTGACAACTCTTAATGAATTTCCGTTTGTAGAATGACCCCGTCAAGACAGTCTGTTCCACTATGTTTATCGTTTCCGTCGTGCAACATATAAAGATAGGGGATCTCTCCCAGTCAGGGTTGTCACTTTCAAGCGACGGCCCAGTAGATGACATGATGGATGTCGACGATGTCGACCACTTACCAGAAGGAACAGAATCCGAGGAGCCCCGTTTAAGCCGATCAGACGAGAGATCGCTTGTTCGCGACAGTACTTCAGGCTTCGCCGGTGTGTTCTTATGAACGATGGAATGTTGTACACTCCCTGACATTACCTGTCAGATTGGGTTGTATCTCTCTTTAGGCGCGTCTTCGCCCTCTACGAGAACCTGCCCGAGGAAGGTGGTCGCAAGAATACCACCGGCGGCAAGCAAGAAGAGAGCGTGCTGAAATCCGTGAAGAGCATGCTAGACGTAATTTGTCTTCATCTCTCGGACTCGTTATTCGATCTAGTTTTAAACCTAGTTTTCGATTATGCAACGACGAACGCTAAGTCGAATGCTGTCCGTGCTTTTGGTCAACTCGTGGCTTGTCTTGCTCGCGTTCGGCCAGACAAGACACTGTCCAGATTCCTGGCTCATTGTACCGCTGAGATTGAAGAAGAACTCAAGCATGGCGCGTCTAGCGTGCGTACCACTTCGACGCATGCAGCCGTTCCTTCTGATACGACATTACATTGGAGTACGTCTTGTTTCCATTCTTTCTGTGATTTCCACCACCCTGAGCGGCACTAAACATCTTGATAGACATGGCCATACTTCGTGGTTGTCTCGGCTATGGCGGCTCAGCAGTATGTCAATGTTAATTCCTGCCGACCAATGCTGATATTTTACACTGCAGCTTTTGCCATATAAAGCACAAATTCTTAGGTTAATGAGGATACTGGTTGACAGTACTAAGAGCGAACGCGGGTATACTGGAACAGGTCGCTTGATCACTAGAATATTGAACACCATAGGCAACACATACCCTCTCAACACACGCTTTGTAAATACGGCTGATTGGAATGACCCAAGTAAGTAGCGCCCTAAATCCGCTTTCACAAAGTCCCAATTCAAGCTATTTATACAGACTTCGAGAAGGAGCACAATAGTCAATGGGGTCGTTTGTATGAACCACAAGACGTTGTAATTGAATGGCATGGTAAGTCAGCTCAACTTCATATTGTCCACCGTTGGCCAATGAGCTTTCCTACATAGTTCCCTCCAATGACGAAATTGCATTTGTGCTGGAGATTATCGAACAAATCGGACAACCTGCTCTCGAAATCGTTAAATCCTTGGCTGGTAGTAATGGGAACTGGGACAATATCGCCAGAAATGATTTCTGCCGGTACGCTCTACTTCGCTTACCCAGTAAAACAAAGCCTTTCTAAATAAATAAAAATTCCAGGAATCTTCACGCATGCAGAGCAATTTGGGGAGGATTGTCAACCTTCATCAAAGAACAGCCAAAGAATGTCGCAAATTCTTGCCTGAATGCGGACACCGAATTGCCTGAATTGCTCGTATCTCATCTCGATGTTCAAGCGGGCTTCACACTCACTGACCCCAATGACCCTCGCTACCAGCTGGTGGTTTCACGCCGTGAACAATTCGGCAAAGCCATTCTGTACGCTGCTGAAAGCTTCAGGAGTGCAACGAACGGCGAAGACCATATTGATGCTGTCATTGGCGTTACAAGAGCAATTGATACTTACCTCTTGTCGTACGGCTTGAGTCGCAGTGATTTCGATTCTATGCAAAAGAATTATGCGCAGGCTCGGGAGTACGCAACCTGGCTACCTCCTTTACCTCTATCATACTTATTCTCCGCAGCTTGAACAGGTCGTGGCTCAAACAGAAGGATAACTCTCGCTTAGTCTTCGTCAAACGCGCGCATGTATATCACAGTGGGCGGGTATATATGCATGCATTGTACCGCCGTCGATCTGCATTTGATGATAAAATGCTCGACGAACTAGTCGAATTGTCACTCTCGCCATATACCCGGATCCGGAGGTGGGTAAACTCTTCTTCCTAGAGAACCCTGTTCTGAACAAAATTTCGCAGACAAGCACAAAGTGTCCTCCACAACGTATCTGGCGTATGTATTACCTCCGTCCGAAAGACAAATATACTGATATTCTACGAAGTACTATGTTCGATCTACTAGATATATACTTCCATATCTCTTCAAGGCCCTCGAGAAAGGCAACGACCCTGATAGAATGAAGGGTGCTCTGTATATCCTCTGGAACAAAGGCATAGGTACGCAAGTGTAATTATAGTGTAGTCGTCATCTCACATTGCCCGTGCAGCCGCATACGCTTTAGCAGGTATGTTACTGCTGTTAAACAGATTGTTTAAATTTGCTGACTTGCGACAGATCAGAAATTCCACAAGCAATACCTTGTGACCCTTCTTGAATGTCAACACGAGGAAAAGGTACTTCATTCGCCCTGGTTTCCAACTACACCGAACGATAACGGCCATAAATAGCCTTCCATCCAAAAATTAGTGAACAACCTCTCCCAAGATTGTGTGACACACTTGAGCGAGGAGGCCACGCATACGGATGCCTACACACTTGCTATTCCTGGTGTGGAGCAAGCCTTGAATGCATTGAGAGACGAATTTTCACCCTCATTTGTGGATCAATCCTTCTTGGCACGGTCAAAAGAGAAGTCACTATCGCGAGTGGCAAGTCGGGAGGCTCTTCATGCGAATACGGTGCGTTTTATCTTTGTCTCTGGGGAGCCAATATCAGTTGAACACTGTTTCAAAGGTCCGCTCGGTTCTTGAGATTGCATTGAGGCCAGCGACACATGTAAGTCTCATGTCACATAATGAAAAGAAATCCATTGATACCATATGCCTTACAAGTGGCGATACTTGCAGACAGCTGCACGCTTCTTGTATGGGCTGCTGCGGAGAGATGCTCCCACTGCGCCAGAGGTTGCCCAATTCTTCCTGGACCAAACAACGAACCCTCAGCCTACGATCCGTGCAATCGCCCAGAGGTCTGTCAATTGTGTCGTGTAACCCACGTTTCTAACCTGATCGTTTCCCCGCTCAGAGCTCTTGTGAAACTGATGACATTAGTCAAGATAAGAAGCTTCTCGGCGACCAAGGAAGAAATTTGGTTGGACGAATGGACGAATCCTTTAGCCCGTGAAATCACAATAAGTGATCCGAATGAATTTATTGCAAGCCTTCAGAGACCGGTTTCAGGCGACGGGTCGGTGCTTGGACAAATGACATGAGACGTTTCACTGATTCTCGTTTTTCTAGCTTGTATTTTGATAAGATTAGAACCGGATTTTTGACTTGGTCTAAAACTATCAAGGGATATAGGCCTGTCTCTGACGGAGAGTCACCTATAGTTTGGGAAGCAAGCTCCGTACCATGTTTGAACGCCATCAAGCAGACGA
Organism: Hypholoma fasciculare; assembly: GCA_016801325.1. Lineage (NCBI taxonomy): Eukaryota > Fungi > Basidiomycota > Agaricomycetes > Agaricales > Strophariaceae > Hypholoma > Hypholoma fasciculare. The sequence goes on from JAEKIV010000074.1 coordinate 95,574, forward strand.
TTATCAAAGAAGATTATATTCATCAACTCTCGGCTTTGTGGGCGCAAGAATCTGGCAAAGGCGGCACGTCGTTAGACGTTCGTCAGGACAATGTGCTATTCTTTAAATACATAGGTAACTGCCAATCTACTTTGAGCAGTCACCTTGACTCACATATACAATTTTAGCCAAAATTTTCGGGGATGAAGGATTAAACAAGATCCTCGAAGCTATTGACCCACTACTGTTCGACTCAGAGAAGTTCAAGCAGCGAGCAGGGGCTGAGATACTCGCTGGTATCATGCGCGGTCTGTAGTCGTGGCAACATATGAGGTTCTGCCATGTATTGATTCTAAATATCTCAAGGTTCGAAACACTGGCCTCCTTCTGCGTCCAATAAACTTTGGTCTTGGGTCGCCAGTCGCTTACCCAGGATTGTTGGCCAAATTACGCCAGAGACTCTCTCCTTCTGGGAAAGCATCTTCCAGGTGAGTAAGATTAGCATCGCTTTTTGCATTTTTAACCAAAACCCATATTAGTTACAACTGAATAAACGGGATCCTCGGAGAAACAAATTCATAGTGGACTGGATAACTTCTCTACCCCTGGATTTCAGCGGCGACTCTGCGTTTGAAAGTACGGTTATTATTCGTGCTTTTCTACGGGCCATGTGCTGAGCATCGTGCAGTGACGAAACCATTGTGCCTATTCGGAATCATGGTGGACGCTCTTGGAATATACTTCAACCCCAAGGCCGATCCATACGTCAAGTTACTCTTTGACAACGCAGGTTCGGCCTACGCGGAGGTGAGCGGCAAAAACAATAGCACGAATAGAGTCTAAGCGCCTCCAATCTAGATGCGTCAACATGTCTGCCAAGGGCTTTTTGTTATCCTCAGCAATCAGTGGCAACCCTGGCGACCCTCCACGGCCGCGTTTTTGCAGGCCTGCGAGACCCAGAAAGACCCGTTGAATATTCGGTAAGGACATCCCATTTTAATGACCGCATATCTCCTTTGAACGCGTCTGCGTTTTCCTAGAAACCCGCCGTACATGCATTATCTCTCTGACGTCCTAGCTAAATTGCCGAAATGGAGGGACGAGCGTCTTCCCCCTCCTCGTGTCAACCAGTCCGAGGTGAGATTAGTGTTCTGACGTTTTGGAAAATTGGAGCTGAGAAATAATTTGCTAGTATGACAAAGTGGGCTTGACGCGTACGATTATCTTATCACCTCGTGTTTTATTTGTCGCTGATGCGTTCTCATAGTTCTGCAGTGGATCTGGGTGTCCGCGCATGGCCCTACAGCATGTCTTATGTTCCCCTATGCCATTGAAATGATGTCAGGTTCTTGAATACGTCTAAGAAGCATCGCATGCTAATATCTCAACAGGCCTGAGATACTTCGCATGTCGGAGCTGAACGATAGTTCCGAGCTGCAGGCGTACAGCTCAGCTGTTCTGTATATCTTATCGGCTGTGACGCCACCGGTCGAATTCATCGAAACGATCCTCGATAACTTCGTGCTCGCTGTCAAGTCATCAACGGTGCGTTTTCTTTTTATGTGATATGAAAGATGACGATGATGATTAATCCATCTAAATACCGCGTTTCTCAGTCCTGGAGGATACGCCTGCACGCGTTGCCCGCTTTGGTCGTGTTTTTCTATCGAAACCTTCCATCGATCTCGCAGGATGGTATTTTGAAACTCATGGACGTCCTGCTGGAGTGTCTTTCGGACGAGAATGTGGAGGTGAGGGAGATGGCATCGAAGGTGTTCTCGGGCGTGGTCAGGTGCTCCCAGCGGCAGAGCATCATACCGCTCAAGGTAACCCGGTCTCGGTTTTTTTCGGACTGCGAGGCGCATTTACTGATTTCGACTGGGTGTAGAACCGCTTCGTTGCTCTGGCGAAGAAGACATCGCTGCCGCCGCGGCGCGACCCGGGCTACGCGGAGGCGCTCCGCGCGCTGCACTCTGCGATCCTGGGCATCTGTGCGCTGCTCGAGAGCCTGCCGTACTCGGTCGAGCCGTGGATCCCACCGCTTACGGAAGGTAAGCCGCGTCCCGTCGTCCGTGTCTTTCGTTCTGACGTTAAATTAATAGTGCTCGCGCCTCATGCCACCGACCCACCCCCGATCTCGACTACGATCCGGAAGTGCGCGTTGGAATTCAAGAAGGTATGTATATAGGAGCGGTGTCTGGGTCCAGAAGCTGATCGCGGGGTCTTTTTTTTGTGGCTCGTTTGTAGACGCACCAGGTACGTACATAGAGATCGCCGCTGGCGGTGGGTGAGCTGAGCTGACCGTTGATGCAGGACACGTGGCACAAGGACCAGCTGTTGTTCGACGAGGACCAGCTGCAGAGCTTGTCGTCGATGCTTGTTGGCACGTCGTATTGTGAGTCTGACGCGTTTTTATTCGTGTACTTGCTGACGGAGATTCTGCAGACGCGTAAAGTAGCTGTGTATGTAGCTCCCCGAATTGATTGGTTAGTTGGACACCGTGCGCGGTATGATAGGAGGGTATGTTAGTATGTTACGCGGGCCGTGGCTTATCGATCGTTGCATGCAACGAGGCAATCGGGAGGCGACATTATTACCCAGTTGTTCCGTCGCTGAGAGTGTGAAAACGCGCGCGCCGACGCGGTGAGACGCGTCCGGCTAAGGCTCGGGCGCTGTTGGTTGCGCGCGTTTGCCTCGAGGAGATACAATAACGCGTCGCGCTGTACGTCGGTAATATCGATTGTCGATGGAGTATAAATAATGGGACGGCCTCGCGGTGCCCTATCGATGGATTAGCGCTCGGGGGCGGTGACTTGATGAATGGTGATGGTCGGGGCGGAGTCTGAAAGCCGGTGATGGATGTGAACGACGATGAGCGCTGTGGGCGGCGGCGGGGGGCAGGAGGGCTGGAATTTTAGCAGATAGACTAGGGCAGCTGGCGGTGTATTGTGGTACCTTGGTTGGCGGGAAAATATGATTGGGGCAAGGGCACGTTGCTTGCTGATCAAAAAGGAGCGTGGCGTCTGCCTCGCCTTGTCCTCCCTCTCTCTCGTCCAGACACGATATCTCACGACCCCAGCTCACGTTGCCTCTTTTTTATACCTAAACACCCCCGAGCAGCCGCCAGCAGGGGTCTATCCTACTTTTTATCCGCCGTAATTATCTGGTCAGTCCCTCTCTCCTCGTCGCCGCCCTCGATGCCGGAGCCCCTGCGCGTAGATGCCCTCGGCTGGTTCTACCCCCCAGAGTCCAGCGTCGAGCCCAGTTTCGAGGTCGGCGCTGCCCCCACGCCACGTGTTGTCTGCTCACTGCTCTACCCCGCAGAATTGGAATCTATCGTCCCCCGACACCGAGATACACCCCAGGCCAGTCCACAACCCAGTAATCACCGCCTCCCTCCAGCACAAGCTATCGTCCACCATGCCCGTCTCCGCGCGCCAACAGCAAGAAAACAACTCCCAGCAGCGCTGGCGCTACAACGCCAGCGGCCAGTTCGTCGACATGGGCGCAGACGCCGCCGCCTCCTGGGAGCTCGCAGACGAGATTGGCCGTCTCTCCATCGCCGATGTAGCTGCCCCAGACGCCGCCGACGCCCGTCTCCCCATCCGGACGCCCCCAAAGGCCAAGATGCCCGTCGCCCAGCTCACAGAGTCCAGCCCCCTCGACTCGTCGTCCAACACCAGCGTCGGCTCCTCGCCCCACGTCTCCGATCACCCCGCTGCCCATTCCAGGGGCTCGTCTGCCGACACCACCCTCTCCAGCGCCCGTGACTCGCTTCCCGCTCCCGGGAATGCCCTGCTCGCTCACCCCCCGCTCAAGGCGGTGCCCGCCGTTGAGGCAAAAGAGCGGCCCCACTCCTTCAGCGGCGGCCTGTCCACCGCCGATCTGCGCCGTCTGCAGCAAGCCGGTGATACCGATCATGATCGACAGCAGCAGCAGCAACAACAACAACAGTGGTACCGTGATAACGCTGAACAGCTTTCTTATCCCTCGCTCTCAACTCAGGTGCACCGCCCCGTGCCTCAACAGCAACCTATTTTCAACTATCCCGCCAATGCAAGCGCCCACCAGCCTACTGACCGCGATCGCGAAGATGCCCAGCTAGAGTATGCCCAACAACAACAACAGCAGCGCAACTATGGCCCCGTCGTGCCGCACCTCAACCAAGGCATGGTCATGAACCCCATGCCCGCCGCCGCACCGCAGTTCGCCCAGCCCCGCCCAACCAACGCGATCCCCGCGATGAACTACCGCCAGCCGCCGCAGCGCAACTTTGCCCCGCAGGCACCTGCGCCCGCTGGCCTTGGCTACAGCGGCCACACCTCGCATCTGTCGCTCGGCAACACGCAACAGCTTTACGAGATGATGATGCCGCCGCCGCCACCGGACAGCCACCACCCGGCCGTGGCGCGTGTGCAGCAGCAGCACAACGTCTTCCGCGCGACGCACCACCACTCTGCGTCGGACCCGTCTGCCGCGCTGCGCGACGCGAGTCTCGCGCTCCTTGGCAACGGCATGCAGGGCGCGTTCGGCGCGGGCATGTTCGCGCCTACGCCGCTGGCGCAGGGCATTCCGCCGATGTACGCCGGCCAGTACTACAGCGCGCAGGAGATTGCTCTGCAGCAACAGCAGCAGCAGGTCATGGCCGCACGCCTCCAGGCTCAGTACACGGGCGGCTACGAGGCGGGCGTCGCGAGCCCCACGAGCTCGAGCGGGCAGACAGGCCCGAGTGCGAATAACCGCAAGCTTGGGCTCTACAAGACGGAGCTGTGCCGCAGCTGGGAGGAGAAGGGCACGTGCCGCTACAGCACCAAGTGCCAGTTTGCGCACGGTGAGGATGAGCTCCGTAAGGTCTCGCGGCACCCCAAGGTACGCTTCCTAACTCTGCTCTGCTTGAGCAAGTGTTGATCTTATTTTTGTAGTACAAAACGGAGATTTGCAAGGTAAGTCGCGCGCGCGGCAGTGCTAGGTTAGATATTGACTGCTTTCTCACAGACGTTCTGGGTCTCGGGTTCATGCCCCTACGGAAAGAGGTGCTGCTTCATTCACACGGAGCTCACGCCCGGGCCAGGGTCGGGAAGCGCACAGGAAAATCCATCACCACAGCCACAGGTCGACGGGCGCCAGCGCGCGAACAGCGACCCGGACACATCCGCGTCGGTCTCTCTCCTCGCGCGCATCTCGCAGCGCGCGGCCGCCCAGCAGGAGCCAAGCACGCCCGTCGACATGATCGCGACAAACGGGTACGAGTTCAGGAAGCCGCCGACCGGCTCGTTGCGCGTCGACACGTCCGTCACCGACGGCCCGCCCGTGAAGCAGAACAAGTCCGCCTACCCCTCGTTCGCGAGCAACGGCATCCTTCTCCCCGCCTCGGACCACGTCACCATCAAGTCGCCCGCCCCAGTCACCGCGGGTCCCGACCTCGGGCGCCACAACAACGCACGCATGGAGATTGTCGGCTATGCGAACGTACGTGCGCCCCTTTACTCCACATTGCATGCTTACTGACGTCGTTGTCTGCAGCACCAGAAAAAGAACAGCGTGAGCGCGGCGACGGGCCCGAACCCGCGCCACTCGTTCAGCGGCACGGACGGCGAGCTCGCGTTCAGCCCCTCGCCGCCCGCGGGCGCACACGCGTTCGCCTCTGCGCACGGCGCCAACGCCGGCGATAGCGCGCCCAGTGCGCCGGGCGGCCCGCCGTCGTCGGCGCGCGCGAATGGGCACGTGCGCGCGGGCAGCGCGGGGAACTGGGGCGCGTTCGCTCGCGGGAGCAGCCACCTCGCCTCGGCGTCGGCGTACCCGCATGCCGCGAGCCCTGCGGGCGAGATCATGGGCGGGGTCTCGCCGTGGTCGAGCACTGAGCTCGCGGTCGGCTCGTCGCGCTTAAACGAAAAGGCGTGGGCGTGAGCGTGCGTTCGCGCCTCGTCTCGCTGCCTGCCCGTAGATGAATGGCCGCAACTGCAACTTGCGCCCTGTGCTTTATTTTTCTATCGTCCATCTTTTCTATCTCTGTCCGGTCTCCTCTCTTGCCCGCCGCTGCCGCATACGGCTGCCCCCCCATGTGCCCTCTTTTCTTCTCCGCGCCGTCCGCACCACCACGCCAGGCTGGGGCGGCGCCGTGTTTTCGTGCCTATTTCTTGCTGCCGCTAGATCGGACGCTGTTATATCCATTATATCTGTGTTGTGCCAAGTGCTATAGTCCTTTTTTTCTCTTTGCCCTTGTCCCCGCGCCCGGCTGGAGCTCTCCCATCCCTACATATATACACATATACATACATGCAACCAACCCCACACTCGGCCCTGCGGCTCGCTCGCCCTGCTCTATCCCCCCCTTGTCTATCGTCTCATTATCGTCGTCGTCGTCGTGTCTACGCTCCCTCCCTCCCTGCCTCCCTATTTGCCCACCACCCACTTCTTCACTCATCTCTATATCGCAGTCTGCCCTGCCTGCCTGCTACCAAAAGAACGACCTGTCACGACCCCCGCGCCGCTGCGAACGCCAAATTATCCCGTCCTCCCCCCCCCCCGCCCCGCTCTTCCTACCTTGTATGTGCGCGCGCGCACAGCACTACTATTCCTATGTTATTTTTTTCTTCTTCCCTCTCTCCCTGCACATATCGCCCGCCCGTCGTCTGTCACAATCATGTCCTTTTTATTCCATCTCAATTCAATTATGGTTCTGTTTTGCAGTTCAATTGGTGTTTCTGCGCGTGCGTTTGTGGTTTTGCGTGACAGCGATAGGTAAGAATGAGAAAGAGATTGCATTTATTTACCGTCGTCAGGAAATTTACTGAGAGGCGTGGCACGCGCCAGTGCATAGGTATGTGACGCTGCATGCATGCGCCGTCGCAAATATTCTATTACATGGAACAGGCAGTGTGCATGCAAGTATTGCAGATTGCTGGGTATATAAATAAGGAAAACAAATGGTAGATAGATGTACAGGAAGTCAGATATCAAACGAGGCGAGCGCCGCGCGGAACGCCGCCATGCGCCCCCGCGCGTAACCGATGTAGTCGAACTCGGGCACGTCCACGCCCGCCTCGAGATCCTCGCGCGCCTGCACGACGCCCCAGATCGCCCAGCCCGCGTGCGACGCCGCGCCCCACACGCGCACGTCGCGGTCCAGCGCGGCGACCTCCGCCTCGAGCGCCGTGGTGTCGACGAGCGGGTCCTCCGCGAGCATTGCCGCGTGCTCGATGTACGCCTCGTAGAAGTTGTGCCGCTCCGCCGCGGAGGGGTAGCGCGCGGGCGTGAGCACGTGCGGCGCGGGGCCGTGGTAGTTCGCGGTCCACTCGAAGAAGTGGTTCGCTATGTCGTACGCGGCGGGGTTTGGCCCTGCGTACTCGAAGTCGACGACGATGATCTACAGAGGTGGGTCAGCGGTGGGAAAAAGCAGGTCCGAGGAGAGGGGCGAACCTGGCGGTGCTCGTCGACGCCGTCGCTGCCACCGCGGAGGCGCAGCAGGTTGCCGTACTGGGCATCGTTGTGTGCGAACACGCGGCGCGAGCCGAAACTGTGGGGGCGGGAAAGCGCCCAGGCGAGATAGCGCGCCCACTCGACTTTGAAGCGTGAGAGGTCGAGCTCCTGTCGCGTCGGCTCCGAGACGCCGGGGAGCGCTAGCACTTCCTCGGCGGCGGCAAGCCACCCATATATGTTGACTGCGATGTCAAACCCGTGCTGCCCCTCACTGGCGGTCGGGTTCGGCACGCCGACGGACTCGATGTCGACGGAGTGGAGCTCCGCCATGCGTGCGCCGATCCAGCGACTGATCTCTGGGTCGCGGATGTCGGCAGAAGTGAGCGTGACAGAGTCAAAGAACTCTTCAATACGGCCATTGTCGTAAGTGCCGTACACACGGGGTCCAATCTTGTACTTGGATGATAGAACATGTAGGATGTGGAGTTCACGCGGGCGCGAGATGAGACATCCCGATGACGAACCATACACGCGCAGCAGCACGGTGTGAGCTGCAGGGACGGCCGGGCAGGACACGAAGAACACAGCGTTCGTCAGGGCACCTGATACTTTCTGGATAACGACGTCAGTCGGAGCGATTGCGGCTGTGGCCCAGACATGCACATGGAGTTTCCGCAGGATTTCGAGAAGCTGCGCTGCGAAGATTGGTTTCTTGTACTGCCTAAAAGTAAAACGGGGGTGTTAGGTGTGTAGTGCGGGATCAACAATGGAACCAGACCATGATTCGTTGGACTCATGTTCTTCAGTTCAGCTGCCATTGTCGGTGGACGCTTAAGAATTGTGAAAGGTCGCGAAAATAGGCTCACCTAGCATCCAATTTTATCCTCGCATGCCTAAGTCCTTCTTCTCTGTAATCTTCCGCGCTGCTCTCTGCCAGACGAGAGCTTGTGGCGGTGACTAGAAGATCCGCGAAGCTTTGAATCGAACTGGTCGACATCTGTCGCGAAACGGATGGCTGATGCGGCGGGGAGGTTATTGAGGATGAGGAAGAAGAGTATCCGGGAGATAATAGAGGGACCATTTTGCGCTAGCGTATGTAGTTTGAGAGATTGGGCAAACGAAATGGGTCGAGATAGGGATAGGGTACGAAGATAAGGAGAGGTGACGGCCGCGCTTTTGTGCTGATCGCTATTTGCTGCAAGTAAACACACTGTCAACACTTTTCTCCACTCGGCACCTTGGCTTCGTCAATTATGGTCGTGTGATCCGCAAAAGTCAAAACACTGCAACTGATATCCAAATTCCCAGTACTTCCTTGGGAATCCTTGCAACCTCTTTGCGCTCTTAATTGAAATTTGAATAGCCCGAGAATCGACGGCTAATACATTTCTATGTAATGTCGACTGGTCACACTTATCGGTTTCGAGCAGGGTGATTTTGGGTGGCTTCAGACAACCATCTGTGAAAGATACGATGCATGCGCACCGACCGATACCAATCAGGCCAAAAAAACTAGCGGATTAGATCCGTACATTCCGACCCCAAACGCCGCCCCTCTGCAGTTCACTGGCCCAGACGTTCCAAAGGGTATATTGCTCGATTAACTTTGCCTTCGTAAAGCGCCTGTTTGCCCAATGATTGCCTGCGTATTCAAATTTTCTCAGTTTATGGCGCTTATAGACTCTGATAACCGGATGTCTATATGCACTGGCTATTGAAATGCATACCGTATGGCGGCCCACCGTGATTGATTGTATGCATGTACACATTCGGTACGCACAGAACCATTGACCAAGTGCTAGTGAGTGTGTTATTCAGAACCTTCAAGTGAGAGCTCCCGGCGAGTGCATTTTGGTTTGATTTTGGTAGGTGAACATGGATCGGCATCAGTAAATAAGGTTCAGTAGAGCTCACGCTGTCTTGACGGTCGTGTGCCGCCTCCGAACGGGACCGTGGTCGCCTTTTACACACGACTTTCACTGCCATCAAGTGCATATGTCGTATTCAGCCCGCATTCATTCCAGATGCCCCCACAGAATCCTCATAGCCCGTCCACCGACCCATATTTAACTTCAACGCGAAGTTCTGTCCTCGAGGCATATGCTGGCAAACGACGTGACTGCGCATCCTGTTTTCCATCAGTGCGCCAGAGTGCGCCTCATCGCAGCCTGATAAACGATCATATCTAGCAAAATGCTTGGAAATGGCATCTCCGACCTCGAACCGAAGAACCCACTAGTCTGTGCTAGCTGTATCTGGCGTATTTGAGCCCCCTTTGAACTCGGCGCTGTGCACGATGGATGATGTTGGCGCGTATGGCACCAAGCCTCCGGATCCTCTTGAACTCAGGACGCCGTATTTGGAGTCCTCGGAGCGCTTCGAATCGACGGCAGAGCGATGAGGCCGTCTTCCTCGTCTTTCTAGGCAGTTCTTCCACGCAGGCGCTCAAACTTCGACTGGCGGCTTCCCCTAGCCTCCTTCATCTCTTCGCTGAAGAATATTTAACAACGCTCGCACGTCAAGTGGATAATCTAAATTCATTCATCGGGAAGAGATTTCCCCGCACCAGATCTAGGATAAGAATACCCAGGGCAGATGATTGACACCCACATGCAATCTGCTTCGCAAATTCAATATCGTTGACAACTGCGACATAACAAGTGACTGATACATGTAAAAAAACACAGTGCCTTGCAAGAAATGAAATCCGGAAATCCGGTCCTTTCGTTCGGCCGCCGTTAAACAGATTCCGTTTTAGACTTAACAGACATGGACTGACCGCGGTTATCTATATCGTCCACATCTTGTGTAAGTATTGGCAACCCTTATGCCTAACTTGTCTGACGGGGTACTATGCCTATCTAGCCGCTCTGCTCTGCCAGTGATCGCTTCGCACAAACAAAAAACGGTTCTCATTCGCTCGGCCCAAGCGATGGCTGGTGCTACATGCATATTACTATGACCATGCAAGGGCACAATCTCCGCTTTATTCGCGAAGTTTTATGGGTCTACCGACATATGAATTTGCCAATTCGAGCAAGAACGTCCTCGATCTGCGGATGCTCTCTGCTGGCTCACGGTAAGGTTTGGCACATAATGGGGGCCCCGCATTACGCAGCACTGAACAAAGGTTATTTATTTCCCAGCCGATCGTGTGTACACGTACGGCATGTCCATTGTATGTCTGACTCTCTAAACCTTGAACCCACAAAACATGTACCTCATCGATCTGCACATCGGATCTGGCGGCCGCTCAGTTAACCTCAATTTGACGTCGTTAGTTTACACGATCAAATCATGGCATTTGTTGGATCGGTCAGAACAGAGCGGAGACGAGGTCTTCATCTTGGCGGCGGACAAAAGCAGCCGTTTTTTTAAAGTTTTTGTTGGCTGCTCTCCGATTTCTGGTTCGAACGATGCCCTTACGCAGGGGACGGCTCTGTATAACCATGGAATTACGGACATTACGCGCTCACAGACTAAGTAAGTATGTGCGGGATCCGCAGCCGGACTCTATGATTGTATGCGATACTCGTTCCCCTTTACGCATTTTTGTGGCTGCCAATGGTCAGGTAATGAAATCCGTTCGGGGCATCGAAAAAGGAAGGGTACCGTAATAACAAACAGCTCAGACCACAAATGGAACGTGGAAACTTGCACGCCTTCGTATCTTGTGTCATAGGGAAAACAGAGAGCACACCACCTCGGAGACCGCGTGCACTGTGTGGATAACATGACTATCCAGCGAAGCTCTTTGCGTCGGAATAGGTTACATATCATTTGTATTGCAGTGAGGTCAAGTTTTACAGCACAGTCTATTTAAACATGGCAAGATACCCATCGCGTGAGGCGTTATCGCGTTATCCAAGCAATTGGCGAGATCTCCGAAGTTAGTCTGTAGGGGCCATTGGTCAATGTGTGGTAGTTTTACATCTCATGAATCAAGAAAGGTCTAGTCATTTCTGTTATTTTTGCAGAGAGAGTGAGGTGCTGGTCGTCCTCGTTATACCTTCTGGTCCTCCGCCGATGAATGCGATGGCGTCGTGTGAGTCTCGCTCACTTTTTCTGCGTCTGCGATTGGTAATTTTCGCAACGCGAGAGATATCTGCGTCATATAAGCAGGGGCGTACGGCAAAAATGATAAAAGCTAACCAAGAACGCGACAGCGAGACATGGCGTACACACTGTCCAGATTAACTGAACAGATTGTTAAATAAGGGTTCGGGTCTTCGGCTGAAGGAAGTAATCAGCCACACGTACCCTAATGGACCCTGACACAACGTGAAGTACTTCCGCCTTAACAGCTGGTGGTAGGAGTTTTATGGCGCTGTAGTCAATTGCGGAAGCATTATTCACTCCAAGGTCAGGCGGTAGGCGACCAGTGGACTTCGCATAAAATATAGTGCCTGCGATAGACTTGGGAGTCTTCTTAGTTAGGCGTAAAGGCATGGGAGATGTGTACTTACCAAGCCGACGGTGGCGCCAGTGAATCTAACCAAGAAAAAGGCACTCGTTCCTGTCGCCAGTTCTTCAGCTTTCAAAGTACGTGCAAATACTTGGTAGGGTGCATGAAACAGCATGCCGATCCCTACTCCAGCAATCAAAGGGTAGATCATCTGTGGAATAATAGTGGCGTGTTCATTTAGGAGATTGAGAAGTCCTGACAAAAACATAGATCAGATTTACGCTTCTCGAAAACGTGTTACGGACTTACCAAATCCCACTGCTGAGATAAGGAGGCCTAGGGAAATTGTCCTATTTTGCCCGCTGGTATCATGTGTTCTCCTCTGCCAGTACCCAATAAACCAGGCGGCTGGCATGGATGCTAGAGACGAGCCAAGAGAATAAGGAAGAAGCTTGATCCCAGACTGAAGTGGGGTGGACCCCTTAGCTGCCTATTCCTCACATAAGTTTCAGGACCCAAGAATATTATTTTAACGGACCTGGAAAAATAAAGCGAGATAGAAAGTTCCAGCGGTAAACGCGAAGTTGTGGAGGAATATAACAACCAGAACGGCAACTAATGTAATTGTGAGCAGGGTTTTCCTTAGGCTATGCATTACGAACCTGCCGTCATGTCCTTAAATGTCGTCGCCGGAAACAAAGGATCTCGACTGGTGTGTTTCTCGTAAAACGCCCCGCAGATCAAAACAAACGTTCCAAGTACGAGGAGAGTAAGCGTAAAGGGTGACTCCCCTACGAAGTAACTTCAGCCGCACCCTTCAGCTTGGCAAAATAATACTCACAGCCTAAATCCGTTGAGAAGCTGAACCCGATGATAATACAGCTTGTACCACCCATAAATGATGCCCTTGAAAGAATGAGAACATCAGTATATTCCAGAGATCTAGTTCCCTGAGAACTCACAATCCCACAAAGTCAAATTTTCGGCTCAGCGTAAGCCACGATGCATTCGAAGCTGTCTTCAATTCCACACGATGCAAAGATGTCACAAGGACCACCAACGCAACGAAGCACAGCGGCAGGTTCATGTAAACTAGTACCACGTCAGATGGTTTACGAAAAAAAAACATTCAAGGAGGATCCTTACATGCCCATCGCCAGCTTACAGTGGTTCCGTGAGTGCCTAAGAATAGGGGATCAATGAAGCCTTCGATTTTTGACTGCCCAGTATCATCTTACCGCTGAATAAGCCGCCAATAAGTGGTCCAGCAACAGCTGAACAACTCCAAGTGACACTGAGGGCTTGTGACCAGAGTGCACGTTTGCGAACCTCGACAATCTCAGTAGTGATGACCCAAATGGCGCTCACAATACCTCCTCCCCCAATTCCCGCTATCGCATACATACATATGTATCAGTGACAAGCTTTTCATTAATGATAACGACTAGATTAATTACCCAGTGCGCGAGCAGTGATGAGCCAGTTGATCGACTAGACAAGCTAGCAATTGAGCATTGCGGTGATCAGGACCTCAATTGACAACTAACTTGAGCAGCTCCACAAAGTGCAGATCCAAGGGCAAAGACGAATATGCTGCAATATAATACCGTCTACGGGTCACGTTAGAAATAATTTTTTACGACAGCTGCTTAAAACTTACTTTCCGTCCTACTAAATCCGAGATTCTTCCATACAGAGGTTGAAAGGCCGTCTGCGTGAGCATGTATGAGACCCCGACCCATGTATATTGATTGGGGGAAGCCTTCAGCTCGCTCGAAATCGTCGGTAGACTCGTCGAAACAATTGTCTGCAAGTAATGTTATCCGACGAACAAGTGCTAGAAAATGAAGTGGCAGTGCTTACTGCGTCCGTCGTGGCAAGAAAGAGCGTCAGGGCGGCACTAGGGAGCGGTGGGCGTCAATGATGTGGATAAAAATGGAAACATAAGCATGCTGCGAACCCTATGTGTATAACGAGAAGCTGGAGAGTCGACAGCTGCGGCTTGGGTTTGTACGACTCAAAAGAGGCCTTTGTCGTGATACTTGACGCCGAGGTTGGACGGTCCGATGAAGCCGGCTGCGTAGGGGACGTTTCTAAAGACATTTTTTCGTCCATGGACGGACAACGCCCCGACACGAATTCGCGTGGTTCAGAGGTGGTCATCGAGGGAAGTAAGTTGATATAGTCCTTTGCAATTGGTATGCAAATGGTGTGTAAAGTTATTCGAAATACATGTTTACCCTCCGACTTTTATACCGGGATGAGTGGCTGCAGCGCGAGGAAAATCGACATCGGGCGATGCTATTAGCATCAGTGTTGCCGAAAGAGATCATGGTTTGGATAGACGATTGACTTCGATAAAGAGAAAGACTTTGGCAGCACCATCCAGTGACATAGATCTCAAACAGCGATTGGCGAGATGAAAACCTTTGTCCATGTATGTTGGATTACACTTCAAGTTGACAGTCACTTGTAGTCGGATGCATCTGAAAGAAGGTCTTGAACGAGAACCTGAATCTCCACAATCGAACAGTCACACATAAATTTGTAAAAGAGAAGCGGCCGAAAATAAATGGATGAGCACCCATACCAAGTAAAAAAGGGCCACCAGTCTGGCTTGCATTGGCGACAAGACCCCATGGTGAGATCTGGATAGTCGATCGATCGCATTTCTTCCTTTTCCTTGAAGTTTACATTTATTTCAGCCTTTTACCAGGGATAAAAAATGATAAATTTGGTGGCGCAGGTTCGCCCGAGAGCATAGCCCAACCTGACGCACTCTACTTCAAGATTATAATGAAGTACTCTATGTGTTGGATCGATTATTAGAAAGAGGAGGTTTGGGGGTGGGATATATTTGTTCTATTGGATCATCCAGTCGCTCGTTTCGGCTCTTCCTTATTATCGTCTTCCTCCTTAAGTGGTTCTGATGTTGAATAACCGGGTCAGAACGTATGTTATCACACACCGTCGATGAGAAACATGCCATTAGGATCTTAATGCCCAAGGCGCTTTCGCAGCATCGCCCATCCCTGAGCCAACCAACCACCCAAGGAAGGTAGATCACGATTGAAATAAACCTCACCATTTTCAGCTGAAAGTGTTTCCGTTTTGGAGTTCTTGCTCGGAGATACGCCTTCCACATCGTTAGCATAAGCTTGAAGGAGTTCTCGTTGCCGTTTGGTCATGGTACTGGAGACACGTTTAATTAGCTTAGCAAGGGACCAGGGTTCAATTGCCTGTAGCTCACCGAGGAAGCTGCAGAGCGAATTTCACAAAGAGATCTCCATGGCCATTTCCATGCAGATGGGATACACCGCGGCCTTTGAGAACCATCTCCTCCCCTTGCTGTGTCCCCCCCGGAATGCGGACATCAACTTCACCATCCAAAGTAGGCACTCGAACAATTCCGCCGAGGAGAGCTTTGTGGAACGGAATTTTGGCTGTGAAATGAAGCTGGGCTCCTTGCCTGTGGAAGACAGTCGATGGCGTAACTTTGAGGCGTACAAAGAGATCCCCTTTCACTCCTTTACCCTGCAAAGGGACGTCGCCCATGCCAGGTATACGAATAGTCATTCCCTCCTCGGAGCCTGAAGGAATTTGTGTTAAGTACCAAGCATGCAAAGAATATGCACAACGCACCGATTGGAACATGAACTGTGGTGGTTTGCTTCGACCGTAATTTCCCCATTCCCTTACAGGAGCCACATTCAGCGCCCCGGGGAACGGTGGATCCCGTTCCCTGGCAATTGCTGCATGTACTCGCCATCTGGAAACCGCTGTCCAGAGCAAATGTACGTGTGCCAGTACCTCTACAAGGTGCGCAAGTCGTCCGTTGCATGCCCTCCTTCAGACCAGAGCCTTTGCATGGTTCACAGTCAACGATTGACGTATACGACACTTGTTTTTTGGTTCCTTTGCAAGCTTCGAGGAAACTGACATTTACAGAGGCCTCAATGTCGCTACCTCGAGGAACGCCCCCTTTTCCTCGACCTCCCGTCGCAAAGGCACCGAATAAATCGTCGAATAGATCTGAATTTCTCCCTGCGCCACCACCAAAAGGGAATCCTCCGAACCCTCCACTGCCAAATCCTTGCCCGCCTGCACGGAATGCGTTAGGGTCGAACCCGGGATTCTGTGAAGCAGAGCCGTATTGGTCATATGTAGCTCTCTTTTGTTCGTCTTTCAAGATCTACATATAAATCTTGAAAATTGGTGTGTCATTGCAACTAATGGAGGGACGTACATCATACGCGTCTTGTATCTCGACGAATTTGTCTCGCGCGCTTTTATCCGGGTTTGTATCGGGGTGATATTTCCGGGCAAGCTTGAGACTTATTAGCATGTCATGGCAAAATTAGAGCATAAACCACGTACTGCAAAGTATGTTTTCTTTATTTCGGCTGCCGTTGCGTCTGGCTTCACACCTAAAACTTCATATGGATTCTTGGATGAAGCACCGCAGGGTTTTGTGGCATGTATATAGCGCTATTTACCGTGAACATTTGGGTCGTGTTGTTTTATATGGGGAATGTCCGAATTACCTTCTGTACTAGCAGTCGTGGTGGAGGAGACGCGGGCTTCAGGCGAAGACATCGGGGTCGGTAGGTGCAAAGGGTACGGGATTGAACATTAAGAGATTGTCGAGCACAGGAATTGAAGGCCAGAAAGGTTGAGAACCCTTTTGTTGATATCCCGGAAGACATATAAAAGGCGACAATGACCAGGAAGCAGAAGTTGAGCAGAAGTGGGCCCGGTGATGCCACGGGTGACCAGACAAATTTCGACCTATTTGCACCTGCTTGGCGGCATGACCCACCTGGGAAAGAATTTCCCAAAATTGTTCGACGCTAAATGTGTTACTGTTTCCGACCAGCCAACGACCAGACTTAAGTATTTTAAATGGCAAGTGAATATGTGTTTGATTCAGCAACATAATAGATTGGCTCATCTATCTTCTGTTTAAAGGTGTCAACAGCAAGTATTGAACTGGTACACAGTGCAAGTACTTGTTTGTCGTGTCCACCTTGAGTCTAAAAGTAACCAACCTCTCTCACACACGGTGCGCTGCCCTTTTACTGGCCCTTCTGGAGAGTTTATATTCCAATTTATTCCATTGAGGCTCCAAAAAATTCCTCAAGTATACATAACCTCACCAATGTCGATTCTGACAGGGAACGCTGCGCAGGCTAGACCGCAGGCGATACCACGGACATCTTCCAGGCGTCGTCTCCGCACTTCCGTTTGCGGGACGCGCACAAAATGTGGTGTATAAGCCTCTTCTAAAACCATAAACCATGGTAGTGAGTGTTCGTATCTCCATCCCAGTATGTAAGGCATCAAGATAGAGACCCGACTAGGGCTTGCGTTTTTTTCGGGGATATTTCACAGTAAGATTTTGAGTCTTTTGGGGATGTTGAGCATAATACATGTGTATCCTTAAGATTGGCTTGTTGGGTCTCCTCTCATGTTTCTGTGTCCAGAAGCGCATGTGCGCAAGTCGCCACCGGACATTCGTTTGATTTTCCAAAGCTGCAAATTGTGTCGGGACACTGGAAATCGGAGGGTCAATCAGCTTGAAGCGACGTCGAAGTAGATTACTTGAACACTTCAGATGACGCACTCGAGTATTTGGGGTAGTGGTTCCGTATACATACATATAAGCACTTGAGAGACGGCGCGAATGGAGAAAAAATACGAGAAAGCCGAAGTGGACGTATAGTAGCAGATATCAATCAGATGCAGTAGCATCGCTTTCTCGGTCAGGTCGAATAGAGGGTGTTGCGGTGCGAACAGGGTCTACAAAGCATACTCAGTATATTTTTGTTGGTTGTCCAGGTGCTCAGCTCACCGAAGTATGCGTGCGCTTGAGCTTCACGCGCGGTGAGACGTTCTTGGTGGTCATAACGGAGTAACCTATCCAGAAAGTCGATGGCCTCATTGGAAATATATCTTTGATTTTGCGAAGTGATAAATCTCGTCCACGGCTTTCTTGGGTATCTATGTGCTCCAATATGTTAGTCTCACTGTCCTTAAACCCTGCCGACGCGTTTTTACCTTCCAAGGATATCATCGTATTGCGGGTCAAGACCAATGTCATATTTCTCTATGTAAGCATACAGATCATCCGTTCCCAGAACTTTGGCAATTTTGACCAGCTGATCATAATTATCATGTCCATGGAAGAAAGGTTCTTTGCGGAAAATCTTGTCAAAGTTGAATACGGGTTCGTACAAGTGGCGGTGATAAAAATACACGCACCATCGACGCAAACATACAACCAAGACTCCACATGTCTAAACTGTAATCGTATTGCTGGAAGTCGACCAGTAACTCTGGCCCCTTAAAGCATCGCGAGGCCACGCGGACATTGTATTCCATTTTAGGATGGTAGAATTCCGCAAGACCCCAATCGATGAGTCGTAACTACAACGGTAATAAGATGCTCAAAATTTCTGTTGAATTACATATATCGACATGAAAGGCTTACCGTGCGATGTTCATGATCGATCATTACATTGTGAGGTTTAACATCACGATGCATAATGCCCTTCGAGTGGCAGTAATCGAGAGCCTTGGACGTAAGGTAAGTCCTGCCGCAGACTTAGAGTCAATACGAATAGGCAAACCTTGAGCAGTTCAAACATATAGAACCGAACGTCGTAGTCGGTGAATCGTGGGTACAAAACCTTGAAATCCACATTATGTACGTATTCAGTGATTAAACTTGGGACCTTCGATGTTGGGTCGCGAACGACATCCAATAGTGTAATTATGTTGGGTCCTCCGACGAGATTCTGAAGGATTTTGATTTCCCTTTTGATCTTTTTCTTCTTCACTGGCTTCAAAACCTTGATGATACACTGCTCTTCTGTAGCCACGTTGATACCTTCGAAGACCTGCGCGATTCATTAGCTGGGGTCTCGATAACTGATAAAGATGATCTGACTGACTTCAGAGTACTTTCCCCGTCCAACCTTCCGCACTATTTCATAATGGTCCTGAGAGCCCCATTGGACCTGCAAATTCTCTGCCATATGTCCAAGTAAAACCTAGGAAAACCCATGGAATATACGGGCTAGCATACCGTGTTCGTGCCATGATGCCCCCAAGCGACTATTAACATCACAATACACGCGAGCAACAGACTTTGTTGAAGACCTGCCCATCGAGGCACTCGAACGTTAATGAATGACGTCGACGGATAACAACGAGATTGAGGAGGAGGAGGAGGAGCGGTCAGACCGGATATTTCAGGTCCGAGAGTGATTAGTCAAGTGCGCGAGTGACGCCTCGAAAATCCAATTCTGACTTGATTCTTGCTTAAGTTACCAGAAGGCACATGAGTGAGATTTTGTCAAGATTTTGTGAGAGAAATCAGAGTAATTCTCCTCTGATAATCACTGTTCACGATCAGACGCGTCTATGCGCTCAAGTCTCGAGAATCGAGATGCAACTAAAATTGATAGTGTAATTTTAAAGATAGTAAAAGTCAGTATCACGTGCATCTGTTACATGACGCGCCTCGTAATTAGTATGTTGAATTACTTAGTAGTGTCTTGGTAGTGTCTCTTCCAAGTCTCTTCTAGACGCGTTACTTGACGCGCACTACTTATGTGCATGCTCTTTCTTTGCTTCAATCAAATTCATCTATCACACAAAAGCAGCATCTATATTATAATTTGAAAGCGGTGTCACGGGACACAAGATAAAGAGACATTCTGATTGGCTGGCAAATCTTGGAATAC
>JAEKIV010000075.1:0-23273 GCA_016801325.1 Hypholoma fasciculare
TGGGTGGGGCTGGACGCACCGATGTTGGCGCGCGTGTGGGCCTTGGTGCACGCGCCGACGCTAATGTGCGTACGGACGTCGGTGGGGCGCGTACGCGGGTCGTTGTTCCGCGACGAGACGCGGATGATGCGGGTGCGGACGCCCGCGCGTGTTTGAGATGGACCCTGTGCGACGCGCGTCCTTTTTCTGCCTAAAAACATGTTCAATTCTTGGGAAAGTCAGCAGAAAAGTAGCTTCTTACCTTCCGCGGCCTGACGGATAGCTCCTCTTCATCGTCGTCGACGCGGAGCGTCGCAGCAAGCGCCACGGCGGGCGTGGGCGTGGGCACTTCCACCGCCGCGTGATGCTCGACCCCGCGTGCTTCGCCGGCCCGCTCCTCTCTCCCTCTTTCACCCTCCTCCATATCCCCAGCACCTTCACCAGCGCCGCAATCTGCCTCCATGCCCGCCGCATTCACGGGCACATCGAGTTCGCACACCTGCACGTACGCCAGATCGTTGCCGTCGTCCCTATGAGCGGCGGCGGTACCCGTGAATGTGCCATGGACATTAGTGTCCATTGGCACTTCTCCCATCTCGACGTCGCCGGTTTCCAGTGCGGCCGGCGTGGAGGGGTGTGTAGCATGTTCCGGGGCGCAGCGCGGCGGCTGCGCGTCGTAGAGGTAGCCTGCGTGCTCCCTCGTGTCCATGCTATCACCCGCGAGATCGTTATCGATCGGCGGGGTCGTGGGGTGCGCCCTCTCGAACGTCAATGACGCGGCGGTGGCAATGTGCCGCTTCATGTAAGCGGGGAGTGCGGGCTGGTACGCCGTGTAGGCAGGGGCGGGCCAGGCACCGTCGTCCTGCTCCATGATGTCCAGGTCCCCGCTGGCACTTGGCGGCGCGCCGTCGTATGGCTTCTCCACTTGTGCGTCTTCTGCGCTCTCCATCTCCATCTCCACATCCACGTTTTTCACAGGTGCACCTGCAAACGGAGGCCCGCTGGCGATGTTGTTCACCTGGATCCCGGGCGCTTCCACCTCCATCCCCGTCTGCACGGTCGCCGGCATCTGGGCGGGCATCCCCTCCGCTTGCGGTGTCGGAACAGCGGCCCTTATGCTGGGCACCTCAGGCGGGGATAGGATCCTAGTCGCATAGCAGCTCGGGATTCTATGCGCCTCCTTTCCCCATTTCTCTTCTTTCTCCTTCTCACCCTCCCTCTCCTCTACGTTGTCTTCTTCCTCCTCGTCCACAGGCAGTGGTGGCAGCCTGCCAGCATCAATCTCCTCCTGCAGCTCCGCATGCCGGCGCGTGAGTTCCGGCTCGCCTCGCGGAGGCGGCAGCAGCCCTGCGTCAAGGACCGCGCTCAGTGCCGCGCGCTGTGCCAGCAGCGCATCGCGTTTGCGTTTTTCCTTTTCCTCCCGTGCGGCCTGAACAAGCACGGGCATAGGCGTAGGCACAGGCGTGGACGTCGCAGGTATCTCCACGGCAGGAACCGGCGTCGGCGTCGGAGGCTCAGGCGCGATGGGGAGTCGACGCTCAGGCTTTGCAGGCGGTGCAGGTGTCTCTGCGGCGGCACCCGCAGTCCGTGTTGGCTTTGGCGGCGCAGGCGCGCCAAGGAGCTTTGCACGACGCTGTGCGGCGAGGCGCGCCTCGTGCTCCTCCTCTTCGAGGCGGCGTAGCATGGCTTCCCTCACCTCGCGTCCGCTCACTGGCGCGGGCATAGTTCGTGGCGCAGGCGGCTTGCCCAGCGCAGCCGCGCGTGCCGGTGGGGTTTTGCTGTTGGTGCTGCTGTTGGTGTTCACTTTCGCCTCTGGGGGATGTGTGCACGTGAACCGCGTGGTAGGCGCCGTCGTTGTGCTCGCGACGCTGACAACGAACGGCTCGAAGTCACCCATTTTCACGTCATCTCCGCGTGCCGATGGCGGGCGGACGCTGCGTGCGTTCGCCGCCACCCCCGCGGGGACGCCGATTTGGATTTCTTCAAGCGGTTCGTCCTTGTCCTCGTCTTCGACCGCGAGGTTTGCCCTATTTTTTTGCGTCTGTGTCGGGGTGTCGGTGTTCATAGGTGCTTGTGTTGTTGATTGAGTGTTCTCATTCTCGTCCGCGTTTGATTCAGAGGAGGAGCTCCAGCGCGACGCGGGGGACCGGGATCCGAGCTTCTGATAGGTTCTAGTTATACCCGCCGCGGCGCGCTGCGCGTTCGTCATGCGCGGCCAGGTGCCTTGCGGCTGTAGTGTGCTCTGGGGAGTGGGCGAGGGCGGCGCCGGGCGTGTGGCCTGCGGCTGGACCTGGACTTGGGGTAGTCGCGCGAACGCGGACGCGGGCTGCAAGAATCGGTACGACGCCGCTACGGGATTCGTCATGCTGCGAGGCGGCGATGCGTTTTGTGCGCTGGGGCTGGGTGCGGTGCGGGTCGGTGAGGGTGAGGGCGGGGGTGTGCTGCTACGTGCGTAGTACGATGCGAGGGCGGGGCTGGGGCTGCTTGCACGGGTAGATGGTGAATTGGGGGTGCTCCGCGGGCTGCTCGCGGGCGTGGACGGGGACATGGGCGAGTAAGATGCGCCTGGAGAGCTAAATACGGAGGAGACTGAGGAAGAACGACTGCTGTTGCTGCTTGGGCCTGGGTCGCCGCCGCCGCTTGAGAGACGAGTGGCGTCTCTCAGCGACTCGCGCCTCGACCGGTCAATCGCGCGCTGGATGTCCGCTGCGAATGCGCTTTCGACCTCGTCTGTAGTTGTGCTGGCCCCGTTGTCTGCGAGCCAGTTGATAGGCGGCATTGTCCTGCCCTTTCCCTTGCCCTCGTAGGCGGGCGCGGTCTGAGTTTTCTTTGGGCCGATGGTGAGCTTGGGCCATGTGCCACTCATCAGAAACAGTGGCTCACCTGTGGTCCGTGCATTGTGGTGTGTATATCAGAGTCTGCTATCACTGGCCTGAGGATGGGGGATATGTCGCTGTGTGGGTCCGCCTGTAGATGTGCAGGATGGCAAGTGTTTATGGTAGTAGGTGGTGTAACGCAACTTGAAGTAGGAGGACGAGTGGTGCAGGACGGCTCCGGTCGCTACAGTGGTTGTGCGGGAATAGCGAATTACAATAAAAACAAGTATTTTAGCGCTCAATGGGATCGGAGCGTAGTGGTATCGCGAGGGAGGGGGTTCTGTTTGAAATGTGATTAGTGGTGTTGTTGTGTCTGGCAACGGGCAAACGCACAAGTGCACTTCGAGTTTTGTTGCAAGACGTGGTGGTGGTGGTGTGGGGACAAGATGTGAACAAAGGGGGGATATGTGCAGGATCTTATATCGACATAGAAGAGTGCGAATGACTCGCAATGTTTTCTGTTATCTGCTGTCGAAGCTTGCAGGGCGTACGGCTGCCAGGCTAAACATAGCGCAGATATGTTGCGGGACCAATACGCTTTGCATCCTTTTGTGTCGACGGAATGATGAAAGGCGAGGAACAAGGAGCTCGGCACGCCGAGATTCCCATGTGCTCGGTCCATATTAGGAAACCTTGCCTTATTGGGGCAAATGCACGCTTTGCGACGCTCCACGATGGCCGCAGCCAAGTTCCCGATCTCCGCCTTGCCCCTTCTGCGCGCCTCATCCACACGCTCGACGCCGGAACTCGCTGCTTTTCACCGCCTGGTGGCAGAGACGTCCAGCGCCAAGCGTCGTGCACGCGTTCGTTCGCAGCATTAGTCACCCATACAGGCGCAGTAAAACTCTGCGCGACTTTGTGGACAATCGAAGATATGATGCAGATGATTGAAACTAATTGCTCAAAATCTGCATGTGAGTAACCCCGCTTCACGTGTATCGCATGCTGATTCGCATTTTCACCGCACAAACGGAGGCGCTAGAGGAGCTTGCTCCGCTGCACCAGCACTTGGTGGCTCCCAGAAGCTGCGCGAGCAGTACGTCGGGTACCGCATAGCGTTTCACAAGCTCCTGCTCGAGATCACGCGCCTCCGAGAAAAATGAACATCGCGCGCGAGGTGATGCGCCAGCTCGAGCCGTTGTGTCTCTCTATCGTGAAAGCGCCGACGACGTGGGAGATCGCGCGAGTGTCGAGAAAATAAACCAAGGAGAGGAGGAGAATGACGATGAATTGGGCCCGGGGAAAAAAGGTAAAAGGAAGTAAGTTGCAGAACGTCTGCCAGTGTCTACGGCGCAAGAGCGCGCCTCTGCAAACACGCACAAATAGTCCGGTGGCGGCATCGTATAACAGAATCCTCAATTCCAAGTTCCAACGTTGAATCTATTTTTTTCAATCTTTTTTCTTTTTTTTTGTGAGCTGTGCAGATGGACTTACAAGTAACCTATTCGCACTTTGGAGTCTAGTAATAATATGGGTCGTCTCCGGAGTCCGACCGTCGTGACCCTAGGCCCAATTTCTTGTTAAGTATACTGGTATGTAATCATTCAGCAACAAGATACTCTGATATCGGCCAAAAATCAGCAGGTGACATGGCAAGGGGATATTGTTGGAATTTCCAGCTGCAGTTTCAACAGGTTTCGAGTTTCGAGCGGGAGGGTCGTTATTGTTTGTCGACAGTGATGCAGCCAAACATACTGTTATAGACCCCTGGCTGCGACCGTGCCTGCGGCATTGAATACCACCATTGACCATGTCTGTGCTCGCTCCAATCATCTGCGATAATGGAACTGGGTACTCAAAAGTAGGGTATGTGCTCATCCCAGCTCTTCGTAATGTTTTCCATTCACACTTGCGGTGAAGCTTTGCAGGGAATTCGGATCCTTCATTGTGCGTTATATCTTCATCTGGTTTCCAGCCATCGTGCGGACGTCTAGGCTGACGGAGGGATCGCGCCGGACAGTGTGTTCCCCACTGCTATTGCGACGCGTGGATCGGCGTCTCAGTCAGCCCGTGCGCCCGCTATTCCGAGCAAACCAGGCCACCTTGCGTCGAAGAGGGGTGTTGAGGATCTTGATTTCTTCATCGGGGATGAGGCCCTCGCCAACGCGAAGACGCCGGGGTACGGGGTGCACTACCCCATCCGCCACGGCATGATTGACAACTGGGACCACATGGAGCGCTACTGGGAGCAGACGATCTTCAAGTATCTGCGCGCGGAGCCAGAGGACCACTACTTCCTTCTCGTGCGTATGATTGTCATCCGCAGCCTCCTGTATCTGAAATATCTGTGTTCGTCTGACAGACCGAGCCACCCCTCAATGCACCAGAGAACAGAGAGCAGACTGCGGAGATCTTCTTCGAGTCGTTCAACATCAAGGGACTGTACATCGCCGTGCAAGCCGTGCTAGCGCTGGCCGCTTCGTGGTCGTCGAACCGTGTCACCGACCGCACGCTTACTGGAACTGTCATCGACTCTGGCGACGGTGTCACACACGTCATCCCCTGCGCGGAGGGTTATGTTATCGGCAGCGCCATCAAGCACATCCCCATCGCCGGCCGCGACATCTCGCAGTTCGTGCTGAACCTGATGCGCGAGCGCGGCGAAATGGCGAACGTGCCACCCGAGGACCAGCTCAAGGTTGCGGGAAAGGTCAAGGAGAACTACAGCTACGTCTGCCAGGACATCGTGCGCGAGTTCCGTAAGTACGACGAGGAGCCGTACAAGTACTTTGAGCGCTACGAGGGCGAGCACAGCGTTACAGGAAGGGTGCGCGTGTGTCTTCAATGGTACCCAGATCGTATATCTAACGTTGGCCTCAGAAATACGGCGTCGACGTTGGCTACGAGCGCTTCCTTGCCCCGGAGATCTTCTTCAACCCTGAAATCTATTCATCCGAATTCCTGACCCCTCTCCCCGAAATCGTCGATGACGTTATCCAGCAGTCTCCGATCGATGTCCGTCGCGGTTTGTACAAGGTGAGTGGGCCCCCATGCACAACGCAACCCGGCTCCTGACGGGACCAAAATAGAACATCGTCCTCTCTGGCGGCTCGACCATGTTCCAGCACTTTGGCAACCGCCTGAAGCGCGACCTCAAGCAGATCGTCGACCGCCGGCTCGATGCGAATGCCATGGCGAGCGGCAGCCAGCTGCGCGTACGTCGCACCTCTCCTCATGCTTGTCTGGGCCACGCTGATCTCTAGCCCCGCCGCAGTCGTCCGGCGTAGACGTCGACGTCATCTCGCACAAGCGCCAACGGTATGTGTCCCCTTTGGCCGTTCCTGGCTGGCCTTCCCGTCTCACCCACTTACAGGTATGCCGTGTGGTTCGGTGGCTCGCTGCTTGCCTCTCTGGTGCGTAGCTCTATTCCCCTGGCCTGATGCTAGATGCTTACCATATGCGTATGCGCAGCCCGATTTCTACACATCGTGCCACACGAAAGCGCAGTACGACGAGGTCGGCCCGAGTATCTGCAGGCGCTATCAAATCTTCGGCAGCTCGACGTAGGACGCGCGCGCGCCGTATCGCAACCGCCACCCCCATCATCAGCATCATAATCGCCAGACGCAAAAAACGGACGCGGGGCACTGAGCATAGAAGTACGTGCTGGGCATGCTGTATATCCCCGCGCCTGGCGCCGTTTGGGTTCTCGTACTTGAAATAAATGGAATGTATATACAATTGCACATTGGTGCTGCGGCGGCGAGATGCATGGACAAAAGTAAACCGACCGAGCGGTAGTATTCATGGTGTTGTTGCGCATATGGAGCGGGTATACAAGAACGCGCCTTTGGCGACCATTCGTCCTTTCCTCTTCCGTACAATCCTGCTTTCGCCAGGACACAAAACACAACTCGGGATCGTGCTGGCCACTAGAACAGTTGCCAACCCGGGAATTTTCCTCGTAGATCTACATGGTGTTATCCAGCATAAGTGTTACACGTTACAGTGCGATCCATTTATCTAGTTAGTAAGTACAGTGTCCAATTCGCATAGTCCCAGTACCGCATATATCCCAGCACCACATCCAGTCCGCTCTACGCTAGTCTCTAGCTCGAACAGCTGCACTGGAACCCGAGCATCTTGCGCTCGCCGAGGCTGCAGTACCGCCGCTCCGCGAGCTCCTCCGCGCTGAGCTCCGCTTCAGGCGTGTCCTCGTCGTCTTCCGCGCCCCACGGCTCGAACGGGTTCGACGCCATCTAAATGTGGAGTAGTAGCATAATTAGTATTTCGTCTAGGAGAGGCAAACGAAGGAAGAAACGCACATGCATGACCTTCGCGAGCACGCGCTTCCCGCTCGCCGCATCGCGCTCGGTGTGCGCGATCACCTCCTCGAGCAGCCACTGCCGCAGCACGAAGCGCGGGTTCACCGCCCGCATCGCCGTCGCGCGCGCGGCGTCCACGTCTGCGTCCGCCTCGGCCCACTCCGTGCGCTCGCTCGCAATGCGCTGCGCGTACCTCGCGAGCCACGCGCGCCACGCCGTACCCGCCGCAGCGCGGTCGAGCCGCTCAGGCGCGCCGCAGAGAGCGAGTAAGCGCACAATTAGCGCCTCCTCCGCTTCGGCGCCCGCGTCGGGAGCGAAGCGCGCGAGCGCACGGAACGTGCCGTGGAAGTCGAGCGCGTGGTCCTCGAGCAGCGCAAGCAGCGGGCGCACAAGCTGCGCCTCGTCTGTCGCGTCCGTGCGGCGCAGGCCGAGGCGCTATATAGGGTAGGTGCGCGGGATGGTTAGCCTTCAAGGATGGGGTAATGCAGAGGAGGAGAGCGCACCTTGTGCATGAGGCGCGCGTACTCGGTAGCCGCGGTGCTCTGCACGACGCGGTCTATCTCGTCGCGGAGACGATCCTGCGCGGCCTGTGTCCATGCCTTTATCTGCTCCGGGGTGGCCTCTGCCGCCCACCCCCCCGCGACGGCTGCTTCGCCGAGCTCAGCTTCGGCGCCTATGAGTGGCGCAAGCGCATTGAGGAGCGCGCGGACGGCGTACACGCTACGTGGGGTAGGGTATCAGAAAACGCATGCGAGAGAGGAAGATGTACACGTACATCATGTTGGGCTGATACTGGATATCACACGCTGGTTAGCAGGACGCCGATGCGCGTGCGGGGAAGAGGTACCTTGTACGCATACCGGCCACTCTCGTCGGTGTGATTGCAGATGTGATGTGGGTCAAAGACGTCCATGAACGCATATGGCCCTATTGCACGCGTAAACAAAAGCAGGAGAACAAGCAGACGCTACGCGCACCAAAGTCGATGGTCAGCCCAAGGACAGATATGCTGTCAGATTGATGTCAACACGCGGTAAAGTCGACGACGCGAAGCAGAGAAAAGACGCACTTGTCCGTGTTCATCACGCCATGCATGAAGCCGTACGCCTGCCAGCCGGCAACCATGGTCGCATTCCGGCGAGCAACCTCCAGAACGAGGTCCGCACCCCACGCGCTACCCGGCGCCAGTGGGAGCTTCAGCACCTTGTGCGCAACCCACTCTCCGAGGATGCGCAGGCCCTCCCAGTCAGGCTTCTGCTGCCCGCCGCCGAAGAAGAACATGTCCGTCGGTCCGTTGAACGCCTCGAAGTTCCCGATCCGCAGGAACGACGGTGCCATACGCGTCAGCACGCATGCCGTCTCCGTTGTCTCGCGCTGAACAGCGAGCTCTGGGAGGGACACCAGCGCGAGCGAGCGCGTGGTCGGGATGTGGAGCGCCTCCATCGCTGTGAACACGGGTTATATTAGCGGCGCGACGTGATGTGATAGAGCTGCACACCTTCGGAGCAGAGATACTCGCGGATGGAGGAGCGCAGAACAGCGAGGCCATCCGCGGTGCGCGAGAACGGCGTCCGGCCGGAGCCCTTGAGCTGGAGCTCGTACGTGAGATCCGGATCTGATGGGTGCGGCGTGACATCTGCAGGCGCGATGCGTTAGCGAAGGAAACGACAGCGGAGACAGACGGACGAATGCTTATCGCGCGCCCATCGCCGAGCTGTCCTGCAAACGAGCCGAACTGGTGTCCACTGTAGCGCAGGGCCCATGGCGCGAACGTGTCATCGGGGGCCATGAGAACACACTGCCCACTCAGGACATCGATCAGGTCCTGCCGCGCGGCGGCGACGCTAGCAATGTCCGACGGCTGGGGGCCGCCTGTATCGTCTGACTCGGGTGCGAGACCCGGGGTACCGAGGAGAGCAAAGGCGTCACCGACGTCGAGGTGAGGGACGCAGTCGCGCAGGCCGGCCTCTGCAAGCCCAATGAGCTCGAGCGGGGTATCCCGGTGCTTGGAGGTATACTTTCGCAGCGGCGCATCTGGGTGGGCATCGGATGGGGGAACGGGGTGGACGGCCTCGCGCTCTGCCAGCCACTTCTCGATGTAGTTGGGGCTGTCAGAGGCGGGAAATGGCGGCTCGATGGCGTAGGGGAAGGAGACGGGGAACGGGGCGACGTGGCTGAAGTGGGCCTCGGCGGCGAGGATCTGGATGGGATGGGTCAGCAATATGTGGGTGATTAATACTACTGGCGCACCCTTGAGCGACGCTGGGCGCTGGGCGTCTCTGTCTGCAGGCGGCGAAATGCGGCAGGGTCTGGCGTGTGCGGGTCTGGGACGAGCGCGTTGATGAGAAGGGCCGCCGACGGGGCAAGGGGCAGGGCGGAGATGGGGAACTTGGCTGCGGCCATCGTGGAGCGGCGCAGAGAGTGCATTTGCCACACGCTTCCTGAAATACGTCCAGGCACGCTTGCTCACCGGCCCGGTAGCGTTTGCCAGTCAGCAGTCAGCAACTTGAAGTCGGGCACGAGACGATGTCGGAGGAGATGAATTTAGCCTCGGAAAGGGTTTGGATGAAGGTCAGGACGTTCTCGTCATACACATAAGCGGAAATGATGTCATTGGTTAACAGTGTATCAAAGAGAAGGCATAACGAAGCAATAGCGAAGGAACGGACCCGTGCGTATATGCGCCATTTCCGAACATATATGCGTGCGTTGAACGGCTGGGTGGTACTGTAATAGAGGTTTCTGTGAGAGCCTATTAGGGAGCACATTCGCGCGAGGGATATTGGACTTTAGAAGCAGAAAAGCAAAGAAAACATAAAGATTGGACAGCCAGGCACCTAGTATCCCGAGACGAGTGAAAGAAAGGGAGCAAACTTGTACAACCATATCGCCATCGCGTGGTTGTCGTAGATGGCAGCATTTTGAGTCACTTTCCATAGCTTAGACCGAACCACCATCTTCCGCGCCATCCCCGCCAGCGAGTCGCTCGGGACCCTCTGGTCGTCTCCACTGGTATGTCGTACCTGACGTGATCCACATAGCGAAAGACAACCACCGAGCAGTGAATTGGAAAACAACAGAAACTAGACGTGCCAGTGGCTGGTTCAAAAGATACGCGGGGTACGCGATATGGTGCTGAGCCGGACGCGACTGGCAAATAAAACATCGCGCTGACATGTCACAGAGATTCCACTCATGCCCTAGGTGCGACGTGAGTCAGTGGAAGCTGCAGAAGCAGCGCGTAATCAGGGAACTTGGCTGCGGCGCATCGTGGAACGTGTAAAGCGTGCATTTGCCCCAATAAGGCAAGGTTTCCTAATATGGACCGAGCACATGGGAATCCCGGCGTGCCGAGCTCCTTGTTCTTCGCCTTTCATCATTCCGTCGATACAAAAGGATGCAAAGCGTCCTCGCAACTATCGCCCATGTCCTTATTCGGGTACTCTGGTCATGGGATTGGTCCCGCAACATATCTGCGCTATGTTTAGCCTGGCAGCCGTACGCCCTGCAAGCTTCGACAGCAGATCACATCTTGACCCCACACCACCACCACGTCCTGCTGCAGAACTCAAAGTGCACTTGTGCGTTTGCCCGTTGCCAGACACAACAACACCACTAATCATATTTCAAACAGAACCGCGATACCACTACGCTCCGATCCCATTGAGCGCGAAAATCCTTGTTTTTATTGTAATTCGCTATTCCCGCACAGCCACTGTAGCGACTGTCCTGAGCCACTCGTCCTCCTACTTCAAGTTGCATTCTACCATCTACCACCTCACACACTTACCATCCCGCGCATTTACAATCGACCCCGCACAGCGACATATCCCCCATCCCCAGGCCAGTGACAGCACACTTTGATACACACATCACAATGCACGGACCACAGGTAAGCCACTGTTTCTAATGAGTGGCACATGGCCCAAGCTTACCATCGCCCCACAGAACACACAGACCGCGCCCTCCTATGAGGGCAAGGGCAAAGACAGGGCAATGCCGCCCATCAACTGGATCGCAGAAAACGGGGTCAGCACAACTACAGACGACGTCGAAAGCGCATTCGCAGCCGACATCCAGCGCGCGATCGACCGGTCGAGGCGCGAGTCGCTGAGAGACGCCACTCGTCTCTCAAGCAGCGCCGGCGACCCTGGCCCAAGTAGCAGCAGCAGTTCTTCCTCAGTCTCCTCCGTATTTAGCTCCCCAAGAGCATCTTACTCGCCTATGTCCCCGTCGACGCCCGTGAGCAGCCCGCGGAGCTCCCCCAACTCACCATCCACCCGCGCGAGCAGTCCCAACCCCACCCTCGTGTCGTACTATGCACGCAGCGGCACACCCTCGCCCACACCCCCGTCGCCCGGCGGCTCGTCGACCCTCTCCGCACTCAGCGCGCAGACGCACAGCATGACGAACCCCGTCGCTGCAGCGTACCGCTTCGTGCAGCCCGCGTCCGCATTTGCGCGTGCGCCTCAAGCCGAATCCCAGCCGCTGGCCACACGCCCCGCGCCGCCCACGCCCACTCCACAGCGCACGCCACAGCCGCAGGGCAACTGGCCGCGCATGACGAACTCGCAGCGTGCTGCGGCGGGCATAACAAGGACCTATCACAAGCTCGGGTCCCGGTCCCCCGCGTCGCGCTGGAGCTCCTCCTCCGAATCAGACGCGGATGAGAATGAGAGCACCCTACCACCGACGCAAGCACCCGTGCACACAGATACCCCAACACCCTCCAAAGAAAACAGTGCGACCTTAGCGATGGAAGACGACGAGGACGAGGATGCAGAGCTCGAAGAGGTCCATATCGATGTTGTCCGCCCACCGTCGGCACGCGTAGATGATGTGAAAATGGGCGACTTCGAGCCGTTCGTTATCAGCGTGGCCAGCACTACGACGGCGCCTGGCACGCAGTTCACGTACATGCACCCCCCACCAGCGAACATGAACATGAAAAATTCCAACACCAAAAGCACCAGCACCAGCACCAGCAATCACAACAAACCCCCACCAGCGCTGGGCAAGCCGCCTGCGCCACGCGCTGTGCCCGCGCCCCCGAGCGCGCGTGAGGCGCGGGAGGCGATGCTGCGCCGCCTCGAGGAGGAGGAGGAGCGCGTGGAGGCGGAGCGCGAGGCGCGCCTTGCCGCTCAGCGTCGTGCGAAGCTCGCTGGGCGTCCGCGCTGGGGCACCGCGCCTGCGCCTTCGACGCCGACGCCTACTCCTCGCTCTTCCGCGGAGACACCTGTAGCACCTGCGAGGCCCGTGCGGCGACTGCCCACCGCACCTGTACCTGTGCCTCCAACTGCGCGTGTCGCCGCGGGGACACTTGCGGCGCTCGCGCAGCCCGTGCGCGTCGTACCACCTACACGGCCCGTCGTCGCCCGCCGCCCCTCCGGTCAGCAGGTCGGCACCCGCGCAGAGACTGCGTCTGTAGACGACACCGTTAGTCGTACATCTTCGACGCTCGAGCAGCCCATGCCCGCCGCGCGCGCGCCAACCCCCGCACAGAACGTCACCTCACCCCGCCGCCCTAGCAAGCAGACGACGACCGTCCCCGAGCGCGTCATCGCGCCAACACCTCTGCCCGCGCTGGTGCAGGCCGCGCGGGTGGACGAAAAGAGCAAGCGCGATGCACTGCTGGCACAGCGCGCGGCGCTTGACGCGGTCCTCGACGCAAGGCTGCTGCCGCCTCCGCGCGGCGAGCCAGAGCTCGCGCGCAAGCATGCAGAGCTGCAGGAGGAAATTGACGCGGGCAGGCTGCCGCCGCTGCCTATGGATGACGATGAGGAGGAGATGTATGCGGAGGCGAATGAGGGCAATGATGTGAAGGAGAAGGAAGAGAGAAAGGAGCAGAAGGAGACAGAGACGGAGGAGACGCGCAAGATCTCGAGCTTTCCTTCGCGAACAGCCATATCCCCACCGCAGTTGCTCAACATGAGGGGCGCTGCTCCTTCCCCGCCAGTGGAGGAGATGTTGAATGTGCAGACAGGGATGGAGGTGGAAGCACCCGGAATCCAGGTTGCCAACGTCGCCAGCAGACATGTGCTCGCAGCTGCACCTGTGAAAGACGTGGATGTGGAGATGGAGAACGAGGAAGAAGCGCAAGTGAAGAAGCCGCACAACGGCGCGCCCCCAAATGCCAGCGGGGACTTGGGCATCATGGAGCAAGACGACGGCGCCTGGCCAGCCCCTGCCTACGCAGCGTACCAGCACGTAGCGTACCAGCCCGCACTTCCTGCTTACATGAAGCGGCACATTGCCAACGCCGCGCCATCGACGTTCGACGGCGCGCACCTCACGGTCCCGCCGATCGATAAAGATCTCGCGGGTGATAGCATGGATACGAGGGAGCACGCAGGCTACCTCTACGACGCGCAGCTGCCTAGCTGCGCCCCAGAACACGCTACATACCCCTCTGCGCCGGTCGCGCTGGACACCGGAGACGTCGAGATGGGAGAAATGCCATTGGACGCTGTCGCCTTCCATTACAGTGTCCAAGGAACATCCACGGATACCGCCGTCGCCCAGAGGGGCGATGGTGACGATCGGGAGTTCGTGCAGGTGCGCGAACCCGATGTGTCCGTGAATGTGGTGGGTATGGAGGCAGACGGCGTCGCTGGCGAAGATAGGAACATGGAGGAGGGTGAGAGAGAGAGAGGGGAGCGGGCCGGTGAAGGACGCGGGGTCGCGCCAAGTGATTCACAGCATCACGCGGCGGTGGAAGTGCCCACGCCCACGCCCGTTGTAGCGCTTGCTGCGACGCTCGGACTCCGCGTCGACGACGATGAAGAGGAGCTCTCCGTCAGGCCGCGGAAGGTAAGCAGCTACTTTATTGTTGAATTTTCCGAGAATTGAACATATTTTTAGGCAGAAAAAGGACGCGCGTCGCACAGGGTCCATCCCAAGCACGCGCGTGCGTCCGCACCCGCATCATCCGCGTCTCGTCGCGGAACAACGACCCGCGTACGTGCCCCGCCGACGTCCGTACGCACATTAGCGTCGGCGCGTGCACCAAGGCCCACACGCGCGCCAACATCGGTGCGTCCAGCCCCACCCACGGAGAAAACGGTGCGCTTCGACGAGAGCGAGACCGTGGCGGTACGGGGGGGTACCAACTCGTTGGCCGTGGATGTGTATGCGCCGATCGATGTGGCCGTCGTCAGGAGGCAGCTGGTATGTTTATTCTAGTTGGATTCTATTACAATTGCTCATCTGGGTTCAATTTCTCAGACGCAAGCGCGACGTACTCTGCCGCTGCTCCGGAGAGTTCTCTCCCGGAAGGTCGAAGAGTTAAAGAAGAAAGAAAAGTGCGTCACTCCCATTTTTCCTGATTTACTGTGCGCTAACTTGCCTGTCATGCTAGATCGATGACCGTGAAAGGTCTGGCAGCGAAGTTTCCGGGCATGTTTATGCCTTTTGGTTAGCCCCATTCAAAGTTCTATACCCTCCGCTCAAGCTAATGGTTTGTAGATGTGCCTCGGGCCTCTGCCTCAAAGGAAGGCATGATGGCCACCCCATTGCCAGCGCCGCAGGTCATCGACCACGCACGACCAACAGCGGCGTTCGCAGCCACGCCGGCGAACAAGGCTTTCGCCTTCAGCTTCCCCGTCGGCGCGGCGAAGGCCGCCGACGCTACACCTCAGCCCAGCGTCGGCGCCGTGCCGCCCCCGGCACCCACACCCTCACGCGCAGACATCGCCAGAACCCCGCTGGAAACGCCTGCGCCAAAAACAGAGACAGGCGCCGCGCCTGCATCTGCCGCGCAGGAGGCGCCGGTTCCATATAAATCCCCTTCGGCAGAAACTGCGCAGGAAGCCTCTGACGCCACAGAGATGAGGTGCGTTCCATTATTACTATTCTTCCAGTAATATCCATACTGACCGTGTCGAATCTCTAGCTTCACCGACGTGCTCGCCGGCTTCGAAGCTGAGATCGCGGCGCTCGTACTCGCAGACCTTCCCGGCTTCCTCCCAACTCTTGCATTCACGCAGGAATCCGAGGCGGGGAACAACACCGCGAGCAGAGTGCCATCTCCCACCGCGGATGCGCAAGCTGAGGTGACCCAGTCGGCCCCGGCACCAATGTGTAACGAGCGCGTGCGGAAATCACGCGAAGCCAGACGTCGGGCGTCAGTGAGGGAGCAGGAGCGGAGGCAGGCCGCTGCAGCTGCCGCGGCCGCGGCCGTACAGGACGAGTCGTACGACGCACCACGCGCGCGAGGTGCCCATGGCACCAGGGTGTACGGGCGCAGGTACAAGCCCTACCCCGACGTGGTGGCCGGCATACCCAGCGCGCGCGAGGCCCAGGGATCGCAAGCACACGCGGCGCCCCCCCAAACTCGCCCTGTCGCTCCGGTCGTCGTCGAGGAGGTCCGCGTCAAAGTCGTGTCGGTGGAAGAGGTCGACGAACCCGAGGATCCCAAAGTCGAAGCCGCCGCGCCCACTGTCGACGACATCGGCGTCAAAGGCCCGCCTCAGGCCGCTGGTACCCCCGCCCCAGTCGTAGAAGTCGAAGTCGAAGAGTCCGAGGCCACCCCAGCCGGCAAGACCGCAGACGACACCGTCGAGCCGGCCAACCAAGTCCAGCCCAGCGAAGCGACTGAGTCGGACGAAGACACCTCGGTGGAGGACGACGCCTCGGAAGGGGCAAGCGACTCGGAGGAGGAGGAGGAGGCGGAGGTCTGGGGAGAAGAAGGCCACAACGGCGAGGACGCCAGGCATGTGATGCCTGGTGATTTCTTCTTCTCGAACCCAACCCCTCAGAACCCGCCTGGCCTCTGGCCCTTGGGAGCCACGATTGGCGTGGTGTCGGCCGTAGCGTTCGTTCGGTAGGCCTCCATTAATTTCTTTTTGCCTTGTACAATGCTGATTAAATAAATGACCTCGCAGATACCGATACGCTTAACGTGCCCCCGCGGGGAAGGATCACCCCGAACCTCAGAAGGCAGCTGACACTTGTCAACTGTCCGACCATTCGCATGTACACCGGAGGCTTCACAAAACAAAACAAAAACCTTCTTTCTTCACCGACGCCTCCGCCGACAGCTTGAGCATGTTCTGGGTACCTGTACCTTGTTTCGCTCGCTGTCTTTCTCGCCCTTCTCGTACAGCTTGAGCATGTTCTCGGTATTGCTGTTACACAGCCTTACCGTGTTTCGCTCGCTGCCTCTTTTTGACCTTTGTTATCTCCATAATGGTATCAGACTATACTGAGTCCGCGTAATTGAGCCGTAGTACTTTGATGTATTTACGACCTCTGGCTGGCTGTACTTTCGATATTTTGTAGTTGGGAATAACATGTTTATTGGGTTGAACAAGCTAAGCTACTCCCGATGCACCGCGCTAACGTACAGCATAATTGATGGGCCATTATATAAAAATACATAAACAAAATATCCAAAAAATAGATCCAGCCATCGACGGGTACATCAAATCCAGCAGCCCTTACATGCTCTCTGCACCAGGAGGTCCCTCCCCATATCCGATCCTATCTCTTGCCTAGAATAAACGAAGCTTAAGCAACGCAGCAACACGCGGCAAAATTTAAGACCCACCTCTGCAATAAGATCGCTGTCGATATGCGGCAGCACTTCAAAAGTCGTGCCTTCTACCGGAGCGATCTCCCACGCCGTTGGCGCATTGGCGATGGAGAGACACAGATCCTCGGGGAGATGCTGCCCGTACTCGGCGTTGAAGTGTGCCCGCACGCGGTCTTCCTCTGCAGACATCCATTCTTGTCAACAACAAGGCGGGCGAAGGGGAGGGAGGGAGGCACACACCTTCCGTCATCGATTCGAGCTGGCGCATCATCCCGCGCGCGATG
Source organism: Hypholoma fasciculare (assembly GCA_016801325.1). NCBI lineage: Eukaryota > Fungi > Basidiomycota > Agaricomycetes > Agaricales > Strophariaceae > Hypholoma > Hypholoma fasciculare. The sequence continues at coordinate 16,937 of JAEKIV010000075.1, forward strand.
TTCTCCGCGGCCTCGCGGTACTGCCGCCGGCGCGCGATCTCGAGCAGGAGTTTGTTGTACGCCATGCGGTACGCGACGTACTGCTCGTGCAGCTGCTGCAGCGCCGACAAGTGCTGGTGCAGCGGAGCAAGCTCTTCCAGCGCCTCTGTCTGTCCAGCAAAAATGTAAATCAGCGGGAGACGCGCGGGAGATAGGGCTGTTGTGCCACTGACCTCGACGGTTTCTTGCGTGGCGATCATCTCGCCCATGATCTCGCCCAGCTCCTCGAGGTCATCGAGTATGCTGTGCAGGTGGTCGAGGTCCTTCTTGAGATCGTCCTTCATAGTCACCAGCTGCGCACTGTATGTGGGGGACAGCGTCAGCACACACTCGCAAGAAAGGCCGAAGTGCTTACTGGTACCCATGCACAGCGTGCGCACTTTCCTCTAACTCGGCGATGACGGCGCGCAGTTCTTCGGTGTCTCTATTCATAACTTGCACCTGTCAATATGCACCGGAAGTTATAAAGATAAGTAGCGCCTACCTTGCCAATCCTCCTCGTCGAAAACCTCTCCAATTTCAGTCTCTTTTAAGGCGGTCGCCATCCCGTTGTAGTGGTTTGCAAGATTTTCGAGGACTGAAGCCATTGCGTTTACCCGCTCGTCTTGGGCCACGATGATGCTCTGAGTCGTTGCAAGTGTCTCTGGAGCGCCTGGCTCTGGAAACGGCAATGCAGCTTGGATAGACTGAATCGTTCTTGTAAGCGTTTCTGGATAGTCATCCGTTCGCCCGGTAATCTTCTATGAAACCGAGGTGAGGAATGAGGGTATATTATATTTATCACAGCAAGTGGTATATGTATGACTCACATCCAGATTCGAACGTTCAGTTTCAATCATCTCCATCATGTCTTCGATGGCCTGGTCGTCTACAAAATCGCGCAGCGTTTTCCAACGCTTTCGGTCCTCTATTAGATTCTTACTGACTATGCTTTTTTCAATATGACTTGACCCCGATGTATCTTTACGCAGAGAGCCGTTCCGGCGAATAGTGGCAGACGGGGAGACAGGCGACGTTGACGGCCTTCCATAGTTGACAGACGCACCGGTGTTGGTCCGCCCGCTGCCATTAGAGTGATTGTAACTCCCTGAACTCTTCCCGGCGCTCGTTGAAGACTTTGTCGATCTGTGGTTACTGGCTGCAGGCTCGATGTCCGAAGGGTGTTGACTCCCAAATAGCGAATTGTCAATGGCGGTCTCGTAGAAGTCGGGCGGCACCACCTGTGCACCGAGCGCCTCGAGTATCTCGTCCAGCGCGTCGGTACGCTTTGTGCGTATGACGTCCCATTCCTGTAGCGTGTAAGCGGTCTATAGCGCAGCTTTGGATATGAAGAGCGGCGCACGTGTATCTGCTTCGCGACATATGTCCGTTTCTCCTCGATCGTCTTTGCAACACTCGCAGCAAGCTAGCGGTTTAGAAATTCAGTTCCTGCGCATGCAGTTCCTGCCAAGGCTAACCTTGAGTTGTTCCACAACCACGTCCACCACCCATTTGACTTTGGCATCCAATGCCAGGACATCAATCGCCGCCTGCGCAGACGCGTGGGAGGAGTCATGGGCGTCGGTGCAGAGTTGTTCGCCTTGTTGCAGAGCTGTCTTGGACTGGAGCACGAGAGAAACCAGGTGTGTCTGGTTCATAAGATCCGCGGCCAGGGGCTTGCTCTCCGAGGGTGCTATGGTGCTAGGGCCGACGCGACTGGCGGACAGAACGTCGCGCTGATATGTTAGAGAGATTCCACTCGACATCCCCAAGGCGCGACGTGAGTCAGAGGAAGGTGCAGAAGCAGCGCGTAATCAGGGTAATAAGGGTGGCTAAGTATGAGTCTAAGCCCAAAGCGGGGTCCGGAGCATGGCGGCGCGTCCTCGGGTAGCACAGCTTTGGGGTTACATAATTGCCATCTGCCGAACGGAGGATCGTCGCCGCGGCCGCTGCGCGCAGCTAATTAGCACCTCCATCCTCCTGATCTCATTACACTTTCTCCTCCACACTCTATCCACAGGAAATGGCACCAGGAGGTCTCATAGATCGAACCACAACTCTCTGTCTCGCCTGCTCGTCGTCTCTTCCCCCATTGAAGTCGCCCACCCCATCCTCTACCTCGTTTTCTGCCAAGGGCTGGCAGGACGCGAACGCTCTCTTCATCACGCAGTGCTGCCAACGTCCTATCTGTCCCTCATGTATCAGCTCGAACCCGCGTCTGGCACGATATAATCCATGTCTGGTATGTCTCGGAGGTGTAAGCGCAGTTGCCTCGCGTGCAACGCCGTCAGCCTACGCACCAGACTATTCGTCCGTCAAGGGGAAGGGTGCTCTGGAGAGCAGCTATAATCTAGACGGCTCAGTCAGAGACTAAGACACATTTATCCTTGGGGACGATGATGAGGATGCCGAGGAGAACCATTATCAGGACCGAGCATCGCCCGTAGACACTAACCCACCTCCGCCATATGAGGAACCTTCAGCAGGAGATGTCCCCTCTTCTGCAGTCCCAAATGTCATCCCTTCTTCCCCACAGATCGAAGCCTTTAAGTCCCCCGTAGAGCACCTATTGACCACATCTTCGGGTGCCCCCTCTGACCCTACAGCATCTGACTTGGAGGATCGCAGCGCCCCATCGGCGCCATACAAATACTACCTCAACCGCTCCGACACGCTCACAGGGATCTGCCTCCGCTTCGGCGTCGATGTGCGTCTCCGCGCATGTAATCCTGCCCGCCGCGGCTAACTCGCGTCTGCCTGTCTAGAGCCGCGAAGTATGCACGCTCAACAGCCTGCCCGCGAGCGTCCTGCGCACGACGCCGCACCTCCTGCACACGCGCGGGTTCATCCTGCTCCCCGCGACGCCGAAGACCACACAGCACGCGCACGCTGCGGCGCCGGAGGCGGAGCGCATCCGCCAGCGCGAGGAGCACCGCGAGCGCGAGCGTGCGGAGAAGCGCCTGCAGACGCTGACGAAGGAGACCGACTGGCGCGTCGCGAAGGCGTACGTCGCCCTCGCGGACGACGCAGACGTGCGTGCGGCGCGCGGCAGCAAGCAGAAGGAGATGGGCGCTGCGGCTGCAGCTGCGCACCGCGGGGCTTCTGGCCCGGGTGAGCTGGAAGCTATAGCTGTTGAGCAGTACCTTGACGATGACGAATGGGAGGCAGCGGAAAGGAAGGCAGGTAGGATACCCTCGGCGCGCCCAGTTCCGTTTGGAATAAACTCGTCCTATCAGGACGGCAGTAACGCCGGTGGGGCCCGCAAAGGATGGTGGCCAAAAGTCGGTTGAAAGAACAATTATTTCAGCTGTCTTGGCTATAAGATCTCACCATTAATATAATGCTGATGAGGACATCCGTCGTATGTATGTAAACATTCCTTATTTAATTATTTAATAGAGTACATGTACTGCGCTGAACGGTTTATCTACCTAATCAAAGCGACATGGTTTTCGACTCCGACCGAGACAACTTCAAAACTCTGAGCACAACGTTCGCACTATTACAGAGTGCTCTAAACTTTTAACCCGTACAATACGCTAATGATAGGCACTTTCCTTTTCCTATTTCTCATTTAACTCTGCTTAAATCAAATTCAATGGCACTGAGAACCACATAACATTCCAGACTGCTGGCTTTGGAACTGGTGCCCGCCGCCTCTGACGAATGACGTATTCACCGGAAAGACAACCACCAGCCAAACAGCCAATTCGTGTTAGCCAATTTCTGTCACCCTCAATTCACCTTTTTAGCCAGCCTCATCCGGACGTGCCTCTGGCCTGAGCAAGTCGGGAGCGGCTGTCAGGAGAAGACAGAGATCTTAGAACCGATCGAACTTGCTACGCATCGACCATGGACTCCTCCTGAGCGACCGTATAAAAAGAAGCTGGTACCTGTAGAAAATTTGGCTAAAATTCCCCCGCTTCACTGAGAATTCGGCAGCTCTACTTATGATGTTGATAACATCAATCTCCGTGTTGTTCTACCTATTGAATACTGCAGGGGCCTCTCCCAGAGTCCAGCTTGGAGATACAACAATAAATGGTGCGGTATACACTCAATCTGGTGTCGAATTCTTTGGAGGTGAGCAGAAGCTTCGGATAGCAATGCTTTTACCATTCAATTTATGCGAGAAATTCAAGCCATACCTTTCACTAAGCCGCCAGTTGGTGCATTGCGCTTCCAACCTCCAGTGCTCACGACAACCCTCGCGGGGGGTAATTTCGATGCCACAAACTTCGGGCCGGCTTGTATTCAAACGGTTCGCGTTTCCGATACATTACCTACCTCACTAAAGTCTTCAATGCTAATCATGATTCGCATGTCAGGATCTGCCGTCCAATGCTTCGATATCTGAAGACTGTCTGCAGATAAATATATTCCGACCAGCTGGGACTGCGGCAGATGCGAGGCTGCCGATAATGTTCTGGTTATATGGAGGCACGTTGCTCATCTGACACTGTATATTCCCTGCTTCACTGAATTTTGCACAATTCTTCGTCATTATATGATTCTTCTAACACAATCAGGTGGATTCACCAGTAGGCTATTCCATTCGAATGAGCAAACACTTGACAAATGTTACGCTTTGTAGCCGGAATGACGTCAATGTACAATGGAACAAAGATCGTTGAAAGGAGCGTAAAGCGTGTACGTAAAATCTCTGGTAATTTTGGCAATATTGGTTGATAACAATTCGGAATATCTTTATAGGGAACACCTGTAATATTTGCAAGTGTAAACTATCGTCTTGGTCCGCTTGGATTCCCACAGGGAGCCGAGGCAGGGGCTAAGAACCTACTCAATCTCGGATTGAAAGATCAGATCGCGGGGCTCCAATGGGTTCAAGCAAATATTGGACTCTTCGGAGGGGACAAAACAAAGGTGTTGAAAACTTGAAATCTTGTGGACTGGAACATTGACCTTTTGAACAGGTTACAATATTCGGAGAAAGCGCAGGAGGAAAATCCGTTCTCATACTAACACTTGGATCCAAGATAGAAGGTCTCTCCCGAGCAGCCGTGAGTGGATTTCATAAATTTCTATACCATGTTATAGCAGTGGTAATACACAAAACTTGATCTTGACCGCATTGGATTTTACATAGATCGTCCAGTCAACAGGATTTTTGCCCTTATTTGGTCCGGAGCGGTATGAAGCGACCTGGAAAGCTTTTGTAAACGCAGTCCCCCAGTGCGCCGCACTTTCAAATACCGCAAATACCGTCGAATGCCTTCGAGAGGCCGATTCGACCGCCATTATCACAGCTTTCGCAGCGATAGTTTCGCCCACTTCAGGATTTTCCGATACATCCTTCTTCCCAAATATTGACGGCCCCGGGGGCCTTCTTCCAGATGTTCCGTCGAAGCTGACTCCCATATCTCGGCTCCCTATTATGATCGGAAATAATCGAGACGAAGGTAAGATTTAAGCCCTCTTGTAATCGTTCAATAAAAAAGGCACTGAAAAGAATTGAATTAGGAACGTTGTTCGTGCCCCAGAGCACAAACTCCTCCTCTGACATACGCAACCAAATTTTGGCCTTTAGCCGGCCGTCCCTCACAACACCGCCGCCGCCAGCACTCAATGCCGCGGCCGACAAGTTACTGGAACTCTATCCCAATGTGCCAGCCTTGGGATCTCCATTTGGAACAGGAAATGCCACATTTGGCCTAAGCCCCGAATACAAGCGTTATTAGACACCGACTTCGGCTTTCAAGCAATGCGGCGTAATTGGACTATATCCATGAGTAAAAGTGGACTCGACATCTATGGATATGAGTTTACCGACCCCGACGCAATAATTCCGTTTAAATTCTTGCCCGCAGTCGCCCCTGGCTCCCTTGGAGGTACGGACCCCATAGCCCTATTACGGTTTTCCAGCATTTATAAGCTAACTCTTGTTTAGTCACCCATGGCATTGAGAATTCTTTCGTGTACGGCAGCCCCGATGCTGCAACGCCGTCGACGATTGCATTGAGTTCCACCATGCAGGACTACTGGATATCCTTTGCAGTGACTCTGGATCCAAATGACGGAAAAGGAAATAAGAGTAAATATCTTTTGCGATATCTGTTCAATTTGTTGACTATCATTATCTTTGCTATACTCACAGGACCCCAGTGGCTCAAATACAAGACACCTGAACAGGTAAGAGGCATCATACTTAAAATGTCCATCGACTCAGCTTATCGTTTTGATGGTTCTTACCAGAACATCTTGAAGCTGGATGGGCGTGGTATTGAGACAATACGTGATGACTATCGTGCAGAACAGATGGCTTTTATCGCCAATAATGCCGAAGTATTTCATCTGTAGC